>CAWUFW010017942.1:0-242292 GCA_963921515.1 Calotriton arnoldi
CAAGCCCCAATCAAACAAACAAGTACACCAATTCTCCAACTTACTTGTAAAATCTCAAATCCAAGAGTCCTCAAATCCAATCCAATGATATGATGCAGCAGACAGACACAAAAGTGATCCTTCCAGCTCCAAATCCAAATGAAAGTGAACAGCACATGGACAAAACACTGGGAGGAGCCTGCTGGACAGGAACAGGAAGTTTGAGAATCAGGGGCACTTCCTTCCTCTTGGAAAAAAAGAAAAAGGACTCCTTGCTCACCAAACTACATCTCTAAATGACAACCTGAGGAGTTTTTGTGCAAAATGAACTAATTCATCATTTTCGAGAAGGTTTTATGATGCTCGAGATATATTCTTCGCCAGATTGTAGTTTCTTCGTGTTCGGGATCGCGATCTTACCAACACTGCCGCCGGAAGTCAGATCGCGCGTCCGAATGACGTGTTCGCGTTCGCACACTCTCGCGGGATCGTGCGGCCGGATTCCAAATCTCGTGGCGCCCGCGAACGGATAGGAAGTCGCGTCGGCGAACGCAGAATCACGGTAGGTCGTTACCGCACGCGTGAGAACGTATATTGAGCGCGCAAAGAAGAAAAACAGCTACGCTACGCCGCAAATTGCATAGTGCACGGTAACTTCGCGTTCTACGCGAATCGCGAAGTTACCGTAACTTCGCAAATTCCGCGAGCGTAGCGTAGTTCACCGCCCAGGGTTAGTTTAATGTCCCTACATTTGGGGGGGGTTGTGTAGGAGAGTAGGATCTGCTTCACATGGGTACCCCCAATTTTTGCTGATGCTTCACTGTTTTTCGACCTTAGTCTGGCTGGGACCCTGCTAATCAGAACCCCAGCCTAGCTGCTTCCTCTTTAAAATGGTTTCCATGTGCCTTAGGCACATCTCTGATTGGAATCTGGAGTGCCCTTATAAGTCCCTAGTATATGGTATACTATGTACCCAGGGCATAGGTACCTCAGAGGCCTACCAGGGGCTGCAGCATGTATTGTGCCACCCCTGAAAGGCAATCCAAACTGACACCACAGGTCTGCTACTGCAGCCTGGGTAAGGTGGTGCATGCACCCCTTACTGTGATATAGGCTACCTATATCACTACATACAAACACACATATAAACCTATAAGTCACTCCTATGGCAGGCCTTATCAATCCTGAAGGCAGAGTGCGTGGTTCCTATGTGAGAGGGTGCCCCTGCATGAGCTGGGCCCCTCTGCAGCGTTCGGAGACCCTTCTCTGATGATGTTTTTAGTGCAGCCTGACCATATACTCTTAAGCGCATTATAACCTCGCGTTAAATGCTAACTTTGGGATGGCTGCACGGAAACATGTCGTGTTTGGTGTCAAACATCTTGGGAATACTACCCCCCACCAGTTCTGGCAGCGGGGGTAGCATTCCACCCTTCTAGAGGGAAAGACATGTACACACCGGTATACCCGGTACTGACTTTCCAGAGCCCTGGCATCACAAAATGGAATGCCGCTGCCACAGACACGAGTCTGGCCTCCTGCTGCTGACCGAAACTCCGGCAGGGGAGGCCTGGACAATAGGTTTCCTGTCCCAGGGAGGTGTGACCACCTCCCAGACAGGATAGTGTGTATTGGGGCTGGGCGGGAGCACTCTCGGGTGCTTTGAAGTCCTGCACTGGGGGCACACTTGGTGTCCCTGTGCATACCCCAGTTCAAACCGGCTCAGGGGCTTCCAGCCCCTGCTCTGGCACGAAACTGGACAAAGGGAAAGGGGTGTAGCCACCCCTCTGCCCTGACCCTCCCATAGGTGGGGCAACAGAGTATGTCCAACCCCCTACCTTAGTATAAGTAGGGGACCCCAGTCCTTAGGACTTTAGATTAACCTGGACGAAACTCTGACACAGAATCCTGGACCTTCGACGCTCTACTTCAAGATTAGAGGACTGAAGAATCTCCCTTGGGGTCAAGGAGTGACTCCCCTGCTTGGCAGGCACCAAAGAAGCAATTGTCCGGTCTGCATCGCTGAAGCTCCCGTCGGACGCCAAAGTCTTTGCATCACCAGAGGTGGATTTCCAGACTTCCCCGAGGCTGCCCTGAGTCCCCAGCAAAGCTGAGGTCCGTAGCTGTCGTGGGTAATGTGGAACTGTGACCCCTGGACACCGATCGCATTTGGAAGTGCATCCTCTTCTGGGTCTTCCACGAAGTCGTGCTTTGGGCTCCGAGTAGCCCCGGCCTAGAGCATCAACTGCACCGAAGATCACTGGCCTCCACTCCACGAGTGTCCTGTGAGCCAGCTCCACGTGCATCGTCTTGAGGCTCCATTGCGGTCGCTAGTCCATTGGCTAGTAGGCCCTCCCGAAGGCCAATCTTTTTCTGCTTGGGCTCCCTGGTTGCACCAGGCGTGCCCTGACTTATCTTCGCTGGGTGAGTCCCCCAGACCTTGCTGGTCTGCAACATCGTCCTTCTTCCATTTCCATGAGACTTGCCGTTGCCAAGGCTTGTTGGGTCCAATCCGGTCTCTGACACGCCTGCAATCGACAGACGTCATGGGACAGCTCGAATCCAGCTCCTGGTCATCGTCGACGCCTCCTGGACCTCGTGGCTGAAGAGTCAAGACGACCGTCAACCTACCTGAAGCACTCAACATCGGTGGGCATCTGCTCATCGCCTTCCTGGTCACTGGCTAGTGACCCAGATTCTGTCCCCTCTGCTTTCAGGTTCTTCAGATCTTCGATCCACCTTTGGATCCACCCGAACACTTTCGACTTGGCCGCCAGCAGCACTTTGCAGCAGATTGCCATTGAAAACGACGACGAAACCCGACCCGAAAGACACCTATGCACCCGGCTCCCCTGGGTGAGGTAACTCGAGTACTCCGGTGCTCCCATGGGTATTGACACTAGAACAGCCTAGTTCTCAAAGGGTTTGCTCCAAGTCCTTCTCTAAGCGTCCCTTTTCTTTTAAATTCTAATCGCGACTTTCCCCATAGAAGTTAACGGTGGTTCGCGGCTGTGTTCATACACTGCACCCGTCCCCGTGGGTCCCCTGTGTCACTGCCTTGGGTGGTTCCTTGTGGTCCAAGCACTTCTACAGGCTCTAGGCCTTGTGTCTAGCTCAGTCGTGGTTCTTATACCACTTTATTGGTATATTGTTTGGTACGCCCCTGGGGCTCAAACGTGTATTTGTGCTATTACTGTAGATGACTAACTTATAATTTATGTATTTCGAACTCTAGCCTCATAAAGAGACTAGAGGGGTGTGTTTAGTAATAAATACATATATTTTGAATATATACCTGGTGTGGTCCTCTTTCATTTGTTCACTCAAGAGATTATAGACTGGTAAAACAAGCTGCTTTACATTCCTTCAAGACTTAGCCTGAAGGCTGCTCTCCATAGCTACCACTAGGATAGCTTTCAATAAAGGTTGTCTTTAACCTATCTCCAATAAGGGGTTGTTTGGACTGGTGCAAGGTGCCCACTATAATTAGTGGACAGCATATGCCAGGCCAACTTCTCACATTGGTCACTTGGTACATTTCACCAAGTATAATCTGCCCAGGATCCACAAGGTCTTGTGTCACCATGGTGACACTTGCCCCTGTGTCCCTAAATGCCAAAGCCTCTTTTCCATTGATTAAGGGCTGTTGCCTGTACTTGCCCAGATTACTGGGACTCACAGAGGAGGTCACATCCATGCCTCCATCACAGACTAGGACAGCCTGAGTGAGTTCTCTGACTAGGTCAGAGCTCATCTCCTTACCCAGGGTCAACCCTACTAAACCCTTGGCCTGCGTACTCCCACCACCAATTGTAACTGCACTAGGGGGAACAGGTGCCTTAGGGGCATTGGTGGGGGCTGGAATAGAGTCTTTGGACTTGGTGCAATCACTGGTCCAGTGTGTCTTTTGCTTACAGACTTTGCACCATGGTTTCTTTTGGCCTTTTCCCTTGTTAGACTGTGAATCCCCACCTGAAGAAGATTTTTGGGGGCCTTGTGAAGACTACTGGTCTTTACCCTTCTCCCCACCCTTATCAGAGTTCTTAGAATCTTGCTTCTTTGGGTCACCACCTTGGTTCTGTACCTTCTGCCTCACCCTGGTTCTGACCCATTTGTCTGCCTTCTTTCCCAATTCTTGGGGAGAGTTCAGATCAGAGTCAACCAGGTACTGATGCAACAGCTGATTTTGACAGTTATTAAGAATCTGCTCCCTCATGATAAGATTGTACAATCCTGTGAAGTCACATACCTTACTGCCCATCAACCAACCTTCCAGAGCCTTAGCAGAACAATCCACATAGTCCACCCAGTCTTGAGTCTGTGCTTTTGGGTATCTCTGAACTTTAACCTGTATTGTTCAGTTGTTAGGCCAAACCCATCAATCAGAGCACTCTTCAAGACTTTGTAATTATCAGCACCCTCTTCTCTAACAGTGAGGAGCTTGTCTCTACCTTTGTCTGCAAAGGAGAGCCACATGATTGCTGCCCACTGCTCCTGAGGGACCCTCTGTACTTTACAGGCCCTCTCCAGTGCAGTTATCCATTTGTGGATGTCATCCCCACTCTGGTAGGGAGGGACAATCTTGCTCAGGTTTCTATGGTCATAAGACCTTTCCCTATCTCTGGGGAAATTGCTGCCACCATGGGACTCTAGTCCCATCTTTTTCTTTGCTTTTCAAGCTCTAGGGACTCCCTGTCTATAGCCAACTGCTCTCTTCTGAGTCTCAACTGAGCTTCTCCATATCTGAGCAGTCTCTCTTTCCTCTCACTTGAGGATTCCCTCCCATGAGAGGAAACAGAGGTCCCTACTGAGGTGTCAGAGTGGTTAGACTCCTGAGAAGGAGATCTAGGCCTTCTGGGCACACTCACAACTCTTCCTGGGGGACAAAGGGGAGGTCATTCTGATCCTCCTCCTCATCCACAGGAGGAGCTGGATTTTCCAGGTCAAGGTCATTGTCACCTTCCTGGCCAGTTTCAGAGGTTGGGTCCTGGGTGATTTCACCCCTGGCCCCTTCCTCATCTTCTGCCCCACCCTCTCTGCCTCACCCCTTCAGACCCTAGGGGTCTGCTGAGATCATCTGACAGTAGCACCTCCCTGAGGTGTTGGGTGCTGGCACTTTTGCCTGTCTTCAGCTTCCTAGTATTGCACAATGCTCTCAATTCCAAGAATGGGAGATTATCATACTTGGAGGGAAGAAGCCCACTGGCTTCTGGCAAGGACTCACTGGGTCCTGGCCTTGAAGACATTACTAGTGAGGTGTGGTGTATGCACTACCTACTCTAGTGTGGCCTACTAAACTCTCTTGAGTTGTAGAAAGGGTGTGCTATCCCTTAACACACAACTCTAAGTTCAGTAGAACTTACTGTATCCTAAGCTTGATTTATATGTACCTAAGGTACCCTTAGTGGTTTTCAGTTGATCAATTCAATTGAGATTATCTGGTAAAACAATAGCAAGCTGGAATCCCACACGCTGCACACCAATGTGAGAAGTTGGCCTGGTATATGCTGTCCACTAATTATAGTGGGCACCTTGCACCAGTCCAAACAACCCCTTATTGGAGATAGGTTAAAGACAACCTTTATTGAAAGCTATCCTAGTGGTAGCTATGGAGAGCAGCCTTCAGGCTAAGTCTTGAAGGAATGTAAAGCAGCTTGTTTTACCAGTCTATAATCTCTTGAGTGACCAAATGAAAGAGGACCACACCAGGTATATATTCAAAATATATGTATTTATTGCTAAACACACCCCTCTAGTCTCTTTATGAGGCTAGAGTTCGAAGTACATAAGTTATAAGTTAGTTATCAACAGTAATAGCACAAATACACGTTTGAGCCCTAGGGGCGTACTCAAACCATATACCAATAAAGTGGTATAAGAACCACGACTGAGCTAGACACAAGGCCTAGAGCCTGTAGAAGTGCTTGGCCCTCAAGGAACCACCCAAGGTAGTGACACAGGGGACCCACGGGGGACGCGTGCAGTGTGAGAACACAGCCGCGAGCCGCCGTTGACTTCTATGGGGAATGTCGCGGTTGGAGTTTTAAAGAAAAGGGACACTTAGAGGAGGACTTGGAGCAAACCCCTTTAGAACTAGGTTGTTCTAGAGTCTATACCCACGGGAGCACCGGAGTACTCGAGTTACCTCACCCAGGGAAGCCGGGTGCATAGGTGTCTTTCGGGGTCGGGTTTCGTCGTCGTTTTCAATGGCGATCTGCTGCAAAGTGCTGCTGGCGGCCAAGTCGAAAGTGTTCGGGTGGATCCAAAGGTGGATCGAAGATCTGAAGAACCTGAAAGCAGAGGGGACAGAGTCTGGGTCACTAGCCAGTGACCAGGAAGGCGATGAGCGGATGCCCACCGATGTCGGGTGCTTCAGGTAGGTTGACGGTCATCTTGACTCTTCAGCCACGAGGTCTAGGAGGCGTTGACGATGACCAGGAGCTGGATTCGAGCTGCCCCACAATGTCTGTCGATTGCAGGGGTGTCGGCGACCGGATTGGACCCAACAAGCCTTGGCAACGGCAAGTCTTGTGGAAATAGAAGAAGGACGGTGGTGCAGACCAGCAAGGTCTGAGGGACTCACCCAGCAAAGGTAAGTCAGGGCACGCCTGGAGCAACCAGGGAAGCCCAAGCAAAAGAAGAGTTGCCTTCGGGAGGGCCCACTAGCCAATGGACTAGCAACCGCAAAGGAGCCTCAAGTGGACACACTTAGAGCTGGCTCACAGGACACTCGTGGAGTGGAGGCCAGTGATCTTCAGTGCAGTCGGTGCTGGAGGCAGGGGCTACTGGGAGCCCAAAGCACAACTTCGTGGGAGACCAGGAAGAGGATGCACTTGCAAATGTGCTTGGTGTCCAGGGGTCACGGTTCCACAATACCCACAACAGCTACGGGCCTCAGCTTTGCTGGAGACTCAGGGCAGCCTTGAGGAAGTCTGGAAATCTGTCTCTGGTGTTGCAAAGACTTCGGCGTCCGGCGGGAGCTTCAGCGATGCAGACTGGACAATTGCTTCTTAGGTGCCTGCCAAGCAGGGGAGTCACTCCTTGACCACAAGGGAGATTCTTCAGTCCTCTAATCTTAAAGTAGAGCATCGAAGGTCCAGGATTCTGTATCAGAGTTTCGTCCAGGTAAAATCTAAAGTCCTAAGGACTGGGGTCCCATACTTATACCAAGTTAGGGGGTTGGACATACTCTGGGGACCCACCTATGGGAGGGTCAGGGCATAGGGGTGGTTACACCCCTTTCCCTTTGTCCAGTTTCATGCCAGAGCAGGGGCTGGAAGCCCCTGAGCCGGTTTGAACTGGAGTATGCACAGGGACACCAAATGTGCCCCCAGTGCAGGACTTCAAAGCACCAGAGAGTGCTCCCGCCCAGCCCCAATACACATCATCCTGTCTGGGGAGGTGGTTACACCTCCCTTGGACAGGAAACCTATTTTCCAGGCCTCCCCTGCCGGAGTTTCAGTCAGCAGCAGGAGGCCAGACCCGTGTCTGTGGCAGCGGCATCCATTTTGTGATGCCAGGGCTCTGGAAAGAAGTTACCGGGCAGGTCGGTGTGTACATGTCTCTCCCTCTAGAAGGGGGGAATGCTACCCCCGCCGCCAGAACTGGCGGGGGGGTAGTATTCCAAGATGTTTGACACCAAACACGACATGTTTTGGCGCAGCCAGTCCAAAGTTAGCATTGTACCACGAGGATATAATGCACTTAAGAGTATATGGTCAGGCTGCACTACAAACAGCATCAGAGAAGGGTCTCCGAACGCTGCAGAGGGGCTCTGCTCATGCAGGGGCACCCTCTCAAGTAAGAACCAAGCACTCTGCCTTCAGGATTGATAAGGCCTGCCATAGGAGTGACTTATAGGTTTATATGTGTGCATATGCAGTGATATAGGTAACCTATATCACAGTAAGGAGTGCTTTCACCACCTTACCCAGGCTGCAGTAGCAGACCTGTGGTGTCCTTTTGGCTGGCCTTCCAGGGGTGGCATAATACATGCTTCAGCCCCTGGCAGGCCTCTGAGGTAACTATGCCCTGGGTACATAGTATACCATATACTAGGGACTTATAAGGGCACTCCAGATTCCAATCAGAGATGTGCCTAAGGCACATGGAAACCATTTTAGAGCGGAAGCAGCTAGGCTGGGGTTCTGATTAGCAGGGCCCCAGCCAGACTAAAGTCGAAAAACAGTGAAGCATCAGCAAAAAGTGGGGGTACCCATGTGAAGCAGATCCTACTCTCCTACACCCTCTTGTCTCTTTCTGCAGCTCTGTTGCTTTTTCTACACTTCTTTTGTGTCTTTCTGCACCTTTCTTGCTTCTTTCTGCACCCCTCGTGCCTCTTTCTGCACCCCTCTTCCCTCTTTCTGCACCTCTGTTCCTTCTTTCTATACTTCTTTTGTTTCTTTCTGCACCTCTCTTGTTTCTCTCTGTATTCCTCTTGCCTCTTTCTCCACCCCACTTCCCCCTTTCTGTATTCCTGTTGCTTCTTTATGCACTTCTCTTGCTTTTTTATGCACCTCTTTTCCTTCTTTTTGGACCCCTCGTGCCTCTTTCTGCACCCCTCTTGCCTCTTTCTGCACCTCTGTTGCTTCTTTCTGCACTTCCCTTGCTTCTTTCTTCACTTCTGTTGCTTATTTCGGCATTCCTCTTGCCTCTTTTTGCACCCTTCTTCCCTCTTTCTGCACCTCTCTTACCTCTTTCTGCACCCATGTTCCCTTTATCTGCACCTCTCTTGCCTGTTTCTGCAACTCTCTTGCCTCTGTTTTACAGTTCTCTTGCCTCCTTCTGCACCTGTCTTGCTTCTTTCTGCACCCCTGTTGTCTCTTTCTGCACTCGTCTTCCCTCTTTCTGCACCTCTCTTGTCTCTTTCTGCATCTTACTTGCCTCTTTCTGCACTTCTCTTGCTTCTTTCTACACCTCTGTTGCTTCTTTCAGCAAATCTCTTTCCTCTTTCTGCATTTCTCTTGCCTGTTTCTGCACCTCTCTTGCCTCTTTCTGCACCTCTCTTGCTGCTTTCTGCACCACTCTTGCCTCTTTCTGCACCCCTCTCCTCTATTTGTGCAACTCTCTTGCCTCTTTCTACATCTCTGTTCCCTCTTTTTGCACCACTCTTGCCTCTTTCTGTACCTCTGTTGCTTCTTTCTGCACTTTTTTTGCCTCTTTCTGCACCCTTCGGGCCTCTTTCAGCACCTCTGTTGGTTCTTTCTGCACTGCTCTTGCTTCTACTTGCTACTCTCTTGCACATTTCTGTACCCCTCTTTCTGCACCCCTCTTCCCTCTTTCTGCACTCCTCTTGCCTCTTTTTGCACCTCTGTCCCTTCTTTCTGCACTTCTTTTGTTTCTTTCTGCACCTCTCTTGCTTCTTTCTGAATCCCTCTTGCTTCTTTCTGCTCCCCTCGTGCCTCTTTCACACCCCTCTTCCCTCTTTCTGCACCCCTCTTGCCTCTTTCTGCACATCTGCTCCTTCTTTCTGCACTTCTTTTGTTTCTTTCTGCACCTCTCTTGTTTCTTTCTGTATCCCTCTTGCCTCTTTCTCCACCCCACTTCCTCCTTTCTGCATCTCTATTGCTTCTTTATGCACTTCTCTTGCTTCTTTCTGCACCTCTCTTGCTTGTTTTTGCAACCCTCTTGCCTCTTTCTCCACCCCTCCTCCCACTTTCTGCTTCTCTGTTGCTGCTTTCTGCACTTCTCTTCCTCTTTCTGCACCTCTGTCCCTCCTTTCTGCAACCCTTGTGCCTCTTTCTGCACACCCTACCCTCTTTCTGCTCGCCTCTTGTCTCTTTCTGCACCTCTGTTGCTTCATTCTGCACTTCTCATACTTCTTTCTGCACCTTTCTTGCTTCTTTCTGCACCCCTGTTGTCTCTTTCTGCACTCGTCTTCCCTCTTTCTGCACCTCTCTTGCCTCTTTCTGCACCTCTGTTGCTTCTTTCTGCACTTCTCATGCTTCTTTCTGCACCTTTCTTGCTGCTTTCTGCATCCCTGGTGTCTCTTTCTGCACTCGCCTTCCCTCTTTCTGCACCACTCTTGCCTCTTTCTGTACCTCTGTTGCTTCTTTCTGCACTTTTCTTGCCTCTTTCTGCACCCTTCGGGCCTCTTTCAGCACCTCTGTTGGTTCTTTCTGCACTGCTCTTGCTTCTACCTGCTACTCTCTTGCACATTTCTGTACCCCTCTTGCCTCTTTCTGCACCCCTCTTCCCTCTTTCTGCACTCCTCTTGCCTCTTTTTGCACCTCTGTCCCTTCTTTCTGCACTTCTTTTGTTTCTTTCTGCACCTCTCTTGCTTCTTTATGCATCCCTCTTGCTTCTTTCTGCTACCCTCGTGCCTCTTTCACACCCCTCTTCCCTCTTTCTGCACCCCTCTTGCCTCTTTCTGCACATCTGCTCCTTCTTTCTGCACTTCTTTTGTTTCTTTCTGCACCTCTCTTGTTTCTTTCTGTATCCCTCTTGCCTCTTTCTCCACCCCACTTCCTCCTTTCTGCATCTCTATTGCTTCTTTATGCACTTCTCTTGCTTCTTTCTGCACCTCTCTTGCTTGTTTTTGCAACCCTCTTGCCTCTTTCTCCACCCCTCCTCCCACTTTCTGCTTCTCTGTTGCTGCTTTCTGCACTTCTCTTCCTCTTTCTGCACCTCTGTCCCTCCTTTCTGCAACCCTTGTGCCTCTTTCTGCACTCCCTACCCTCTTTCTGCTCGCCTCTTGTCTCTTTCTGCACCTCTGTTGCTTCATTCTGCACTTCTCATACTTCTTTCTGCACCTTTCTTGCTTCTTTCTGCAACCCTGTTGTCTCTTTCTGCACTCGTCTTCCCTCTTTCTGCACCTCTCTTGCCTCTTTCTGCACCTCTGTTGCTTCTTTCTGCACTTCTCATGCTTCTTTCTGCACCTTTCTTGCTGCTTTCTGCATCCCTGGTGTCTCTTTCTGCACTCGCCTTCCCTCTTTCTGCTACTCTCTTGCCTCTTTCTGCACCTCTGTTGCTTCTTTCTGCACTTCTTTTGTTTCTTTCTGCACCTTTCTTGCTTCTTTCTGCACCCCTCGTGTATTTTTCTGCACCCCTTGTCCCTCTTTCTGCACTCCTCTTGCCTCTTTTTGCACCTCTGTTCCTTCTTTCTGCACTTCTTTTGTTTCTTTCTGCACCTCTCTTGCTTCTTTCTGCATCCCTCTTTCTTCTTTCTGCACCCCTTGTGCCTCTTTCACACCCCTCTTCCCTCTTTCTGCACCCCTCTTGCCTCTTTCTGCACCTCTGTTCCTTCTTTCTGCACTTCTTTTGTTTCTTTCTGCACCTCTCTTGTTTCTTTCTGTATTCCTCTTGCCTCTTTCTCCACCCCACTTCACCCTTTCTGTATCGCTGTTGCTTCTTTATGCACTTCTCTTGCTTCTTTCTGCATCCATCTTGCTTCTTTCTGCACCCCTTGTGCCTCTTTCACACCCCTCTTCCCTCTTTCTGCACTCCTCTTGCCTCTTTCTGCACCTCTGTTCATTCTTTCTACACTTCTTTTGTTTCTTTCTGCACCTCTCTTGCTTCTTTCTGCATCCCTGTTGATTCTTTCTGCACCCCTTGTGTCTCTTTCACACCCCTCTTCCCTCTTTCTGCATCCCTCTTGCCTCTTTCTGCACCTCTGTTCATTCTTTCTACACTACTTTTGTTTCTGTCTGCACCTCTCTTGTTTCTTTCTGTATCCCTCTTGCCTCTTTCTCCACCCCACTTCCCCACTTCCCCCTTTCTGCATCTTTGTTGCTTCTTTATGGACTTCTCTTGCTTCTTTATGCACCTCTCTTGCTTGTTCTTGCACCCCTCTTGCCTCTTTCTCCACCCCTCCTCCCCCTTTCTGCATTTCTGTTGCTGCTTTCTGCACTTCTCTTTCCTCTTTCTGCACCTCTGTCCCTCCTTTCTGCAACCCTTGTGCCTCTTTCTGCACTCCTCTTCCCTCTTTCTACTCCCCTCTTGTCTCTTTCTGCACCTCTGTTGCTTTTTTCTGCACTTCTTTTGTTTCTTTCTGCACCTTTCTTGCTTCTTTCTGCACCCCTTGTGCCTCATTCTGCACCCCTCTTCCCTCTTTCTGCACTCCTCTTGCCTCTTTTTGCACCTCTGTTCCTTCTTTCTGTACATCTTTTATTTCTTTCTACACCTCTCTTGCTTCTTTTTGCATCCCTCTTGCTTCTTTCTGCACCCCTTGTGCATCTTTCACACCCCTCTTGCCTCTTTTTGCACCCCTCTTGCCTCTTTCTGCACCTCTGTTCCTTCTTTCTGCACTTCTTTTGTTTCTTTCTGTACCTCTTTTGTTTCTTTCTGTATTCCTCTTGCCTCTTTCTCCACCCCACTTCCCCCTTTCTGTATCCCTGTTGCTTCTTTATGCACTTCTCTTGCTTCTTTCTGCACCTCTATTCCTTCTTTTGGATCCCTTGTGCCTCTTTCTGCACCCCTCTTGCCTCTTTCTGCACCTCTGTTCATTCTTTCTACACTTCTTTTGTTTCTTTCTGCACCTCTCTTGTTTCTTTCTGTATCCCTCTTGCCTCTTTCTCCACCCCACTTCCCCCTTTCTGCATCTCTGTTGCTTCTTTATGCACTTCTCTTGCTTCTTTCTGCACCTCTCTTGTTTGTTCTTGCACCCCTCTTGCCTGTTTCTCCACCCCTCCTCCCCCTTTCTGCATTTCTGTTGCTGCTTTCTGCACTTCTCTTTCCTCTTTCTGCACCTCTGTCCCTCCTTTCTGCAACCCTTGTGCCTCTTTCTGCACTCCTCTTCCCTCTTTCTACTCCCCTCTTGTCTCTTTCTGCACCTCTGTTGCTTTTTTCTACACTTCTTTTGTGTCTTTCTGCACCTTTCTTGCTTCTTTCTGCACCCCTCGTGCCTCTTTCTGCACCCCTCTTCCCTCTTTCTGCACTCCTCTTGCCTCTTTTTGCACCTCTGTTCCTTCTTTCTGCGCATCTTTTATTTCTTTCTACACCTCTCTTGCTTCTTTCTGCTGCATCCCTGTTGCTTCTTTCTGCACCCCTTGTGCCTCTTTCACACCCCTCTTCCCTCTTTCTGCACCCCTCTTGCCTCTTTCTCCACCTCTGTTCCTTCTTTCTGCACTTCTTTTGTTTCTTTCTGCACCTCTCTTGTTTCTCTCTGTATTCCTCTTGCCTCTTTCTCCACCCCACTTCCCCCTTTCTGTATCCCTGTTGCTTCTTTATGCACTTCTCTTGCTTTTTTCTGCACCTCTTTTCCTTCTTTTTGGATCCCTTGTGCCTCTTTCTGCACCCCTCTTGCCTCTTTCTGCACCTCTGTTGCTTCTTTCTGCACTTCCCTTGCTTCTTTCTGCACTTCTGTTGCTTCTTTCGGCATTCCTCTTGCCTCTTTCTGCACCCTTCTTCCCTCTTTCTGCACCTCTCTTACCTCTTTCTGCACCCATGTTCCCTTTTTCTGCACCTCTCTTGCCTGTTTCTGCAACTCTCTTGCTTCTTTTTTACAGTTCTCTTGCCTCCTTCTGCACCTCTGTTGCTTCTTTCTGCACTTCTCTTGCCTCTTTCTGCACCCCTGTTGCTTCATTCTGCACTTCCCATGCTTCTTTTTGCACCTGTCTTGCTTCTTTCTGCACCCCTGTTGTCTCTTTCTGCACTCGTCTTCCCTCTTTCTGCACCTCTCTTTTCTCTTTCTGTATCTTACTTGCCTCTTTCTGTACTTCTCTTGCTTCTTTCTACACCTCTGTTGCTTCTTTCAGCAAATCTCTTTCCTCTTTCTGCATTTCTCTTGCCTGTTTCTGCACCTCTCTTGCCTCTTTCTGCACCTCTCTTGCCGCTTTCTGCACCACTCTTGCCTCTTTCTGCACCCCTCTCCTCTCTTTGTGCAACTCTCTTGCCTCTTTCTACACCTCTCTTCCCTCTTTATGCACCACTCTTGCCTCTTTCTGTACCTCTGTTGCTTCTTTCTGCACTTCTCTTGCCTCTTTCTGCACCCTTCGGGCCTCTTTCAGCACCTCTGTTGGTTCTTTCTGCACTGCTCTTGCTTCTATCTCCTACTTTCTTGCACATTTCTGTACCCCTCTTGCCTCTTTCTGCACCTCTCTTGCCTCTATCTGCACCTCACTTGCCTCTTTCTGTACTTCTCTTGCTTCTTTCCACACTTCTGTTGCTTCTTTCAGCAATTCTCTTGCCTCGTTCTGCACTTCTCTTGCTTGTTTCTGCACCTCTCTTGCGTCTTTCTGCACCTCTGTTGCCTCTTTCTGCACCTCACTTGCTTCTTTCTGCACCCCTCTTTTCTCTTTTTGCACCTCTCTTGCCTCTTTCTGCACCCCTGTTCCCTCTTTCTGCACCTTTCCTGCCTGTTTCTGTACTTCTCCTGCCTCTTTCTGTACCTCCGTTGCTTCTTTCTGCACTTCTCTTGCTCTTTCTGTACCCTCCATGCCTCTTTCAGCACCTCTGTTGCTTCTTTCTGAACTTCTCTTCCTTCTTTCTGCACCACTCCTGCATCTTTCTGTACCTCTCTTGCCTCTTTGTGCACCTCTCTTACCTTTTTCTGCACCCCTCTTGCCTCTTTTTGCACCTCTGTTGGTTCTTTCTGCACTGCTCTTGCTTCTTTCGACACCTCACTTGCCTCTTTCTGCACTTCTCTTGCTTCTTTCTACACCTCTGTTGCTTCTTTCAGCAATTCTCTTACCTCTTTCTGCACCTCTCTTCCTTCTTTCTGCACCCCTCCTACCTCTTTCTGTACCTCTCTTGCCTCTTTGTGCACCTCTCCTACCTCTTTCTGCACCCCTCTTGCCTCTTTTTGCACCTCTGTTGGTTCATTTTGCACTGCTCTTGCTTCTTTCTGTACCCCACTTGCCTCTTTCTGCACTTCCCTTGCTTGTTTCTGTACCTCTCTTGCGTCTTCCTGCACCTCTGCTGCCTCTTTCTGCACCTCACTTGCTTCTTTCTGCACCCCTCTTGCCTCTTTCTGCACCCCTCTTGCCTCTTTTTGCACCCCTGTTCCATCTTTCTGCACCTTTCCTGCCTGTTTCTGTACCTCTCTTGCCTCTTTCTGTACCTCTTCTGCTTCTTTCTGCACTTCTCTTTCCTCTTTCTGCACCCTTCAAGCCTCTTTCAGCACCTCTGTTGCTTCTTTCTGCACTTTCCTTCCTTCTTTCTGCACCCCTCCTGCCTCTTTCTGTACCTCTCTTGCCTCTTTGTGCACCTCTCATACCTTTTTCTGTACATCTCTTGCCTCTTTTTGCACCTCTGTTAGTTCTTTCTGCACTGCTCTTGCTTCTTTCTGCACCTCTTTTGCAAATTTCTGTATCACTCTTGCCTCTTTCTGCACCCCTCTTCCCTATTTCTCCACCTCTCTTGCTTCTTTCTGCACCTCACTTGCTTCTTTCTGCACCACTCTTGCCTCTTTCTGCACCCCTCTCCTCTCTTTGTGCAACTCTCTTGCCTCTTTCTACACCTCTCTTCCCTCTTTCTGCACCACTTTTGCCTCTTTCTGTACCTCTGTTGCTTCTTTCTGCACTTCTCTTGCCTCTTTCTGCACCCTTCATGCCTCTTTCAGCACCTCTGTTGGTTCTTTCTGTACTGCTCTTGCTTCTATCTGCTACTTTCTTGCACATTTCTGCACCCGTCTTGCCTCTTTCTGTACCTCTCTTGCCTCTTTCTGCACCTCACTTGCCTCTTTCTGTACTTCTTTTGCTTCTTTCCACACCTCTGTTGCTTCTTTCAGCAATTCTCTTGCCTCTTTCTGCACTTCTCTTGCTTGTTTCTGCACCACTCTTGCGTCTTTCTGCACCTCTGTTGCCCCTTTCTGCACCTCACTTGCTTCTATCTGCACCCCTATTTTCTCTTTCTGCACCACTCTTGCCTCTTTCTGTACCCCTGTTCCCTCTTTCTGTACCTTTCCTGCCTGTTTCTGTACTTCTGTTGCCTCTTTCTGTACCTCTGTTGCTTCTTTCTGCACTTCTCTTGCTCTTTCTGTACCCTTTGTGCCTCTTTCAGCACCTCTGTTGCTTCTTTCTGAACTTCTCTTCCTTCTTTCTGCACCCCTCCTGCCTCTTTCTGCACCCCTCCTGCCTCTTTCTGTACCTCTCTTACCTCTTTGTGCACCTCTCCTACTTTTTTCTGCACCCCTTTTACCTCTTTCTGCACCCCTATTCCCTTTTTCTGTACCTTTCTTGCCTGTTTCTGTACCGCTCTTGCCTCTTTCAGCACCTCTGTTGCTTCTTTTTGCACTTCTCGTGCCTCTTACTGCACCTCTGACTTAGAGGTAGTTTTAATCCCCCTGACCTATTATGTTCTAGGGCCTTACAGGGAAGGTCATGCGAATCACAGGGGTACCCCAACCCATAGTGTACCTTAGTGTATGTAGGTGTTTTCACTGTATTCTAAGTGTTTTTTAGCATAGCACTGGCTCCGGGCCTGGTTATTCAGAGTCAGTTACCACCAGTACCAGTCAGCAAAAAGTTGGGGGCACAGGATGAGTTTGTAACACGGCCTCTTTCTGCACCTCTGTTGGTTTCTACTGCATATCTCTTGCTTCTTTCTGCACCTTTCTTCCTCTTTCTGGACTTCTGTTGCCTCTTTCTGCATTTCTCTTGCTTCTTTCTGCGCCTTTCTTCCTCTTTCTGCACATGTCCTCACTCTGTAGGCATAGTTAGAAATTAGCAATTAAAAAACCTTAGAAATGCACTAAAAAAAACATAGGTTTCAGGGACATTATAGTTAGAATTTAGCATTTAAAAAACCTTTGAAATTCACTGCAAAAACCATAGGTTTCAGGGACGTTATAGTTAGAAATTAGCATTTAAAAAACCTTAGAAATTCACTGAAAATAACACAGGTTTCAGGGACATTATAGTTAGCTGGACATTTCAGTTATACAAAACCAGAGAAATTCAGCCGTTATAGTTAGTTGAGCTAACTATAACTCGCGCCCCTGCAATGCACTGCTGATGACGTCACATATTACATCATTCATGACATGGTCTGTGACATCACTGATGACATCACTGATGACATCTCAAATGACATCACTGATGACATCACTGATGACATCATCCAGGTGATAATCTGATGTACCTCCTCACACCCTAATATAACCTTTGATACACCCACTCTAAAATATAGACTACCATTTTCGAAACCATAGACACACCAATACCAGTTACTACATACCCACTCACTGATTCCTAGGTCTACACACACATCCACTCATTCACCCATACAGTCACTCATACATGCAGTCACTCATCAATATAGCACTATCATATGCGCTCATACACCTATACAGACACTCACACACCGCCACTCATCCATAGAGTTACTCACACACCTAGTCAGTCATGCAAAGAATCAATCACACTCCCATTTACTCACCTATACAGTTATACACACATCACCTCACTTATTCATACAGATACTAACACATACTCTCTCTTCTACAATCACTGACACAAGCACGCACTCATCCATGCAGCCACTCTCACAATAACTCACTCTCACATGTACTCATTTATATACTCCAACACTCACATATATGGCCTTTCACATATGTAGTTTCTCACACATGTACCACTGAGACATCCATTCACTCACTAACACACCCATACACACACTCACCCACCCATACAGCCCTTCACAGATGCACTCTTGAACCCATACACCCAGTGAATCACCCACTCACACATCTATGCACAGAGTCATACATCCCCCACCCACCCACACAGACACTCAGGCACCCATACAGATACTCTGACAACCAATCAATAACCCATATAGACACTCATGTAACTACTCACCAACCCACGCAGCAGCTTACATACCAACTGGCAGACTGATACAAATATTCACACAGTTTAGTCACTAACCCATGCATTCAGTAAGACATGTTTAATCACTCACTTATACAGTCAGTCACACAGCTACTAAATCATCCATTCAGACACTTATACACCCACTCATTCTTCAATACACCTTGGCATATATTATCTACTGGCGGTCGCCAGTAGATAGTTATAGTTAGGACCTATTTTCCATAAGAAATCCCCAACATTCTATTTGAAATAACTCTTGCGCCGGTTGATGAATCTTTGCGAAAGCTTCCAACTTGTTGGGGTGCTCCGCTCCGCTCCTAGCCTGAAAGTCTCGGGTTGATTCATCAAGCGGGGGCCGAGAAAAAAGGGTGGTCCCAAAACGCGTTTTTCCCATTCATTTTTCCATAGGATCCTTTCATCGCGGCTACAGCCCGAACTGCTGAACGGAATTACACCAAATTTGGCAAAGAGGTAGCCCTTGGTTCAGAGTTGTGCCTTTGCTTAAATGGTGTAAATCCGTTCAGTAGTTTCTGAGAAAATCACAAATAAAATCACATATATATCTATGGCCGAGTAGGGTCCGCGTACCCTCCCGATCACGAGCTGCATGCTAATTGGCTGTCAACACTCCAAATCAGGAAGTGTTGGCAGCCATTTTGTCCCTCGGTAGAACTGAGGGACAGAAACAAGTGCGCAAAGCGCAAAAGGGGGCAGGGTAGAAACACCCTGACCCTCTAGGTCTGCTCAGGGGTCCCACAAAGACCCCTGGGCAGAAAAAGCATTTTTTTTTTTAAATCGGCGGGATGCGCTTAGGGTGCGTGGATCCCGCCGAGAAAAAAAAAGAAACAAGTGCGCAAAACGCACAAAGGGGGCAGGTAGAAACACCCTGACCCCTAGGTCTGCTCAGGGGTCCCACAAGGACCCCTGGGCAGAAAAGCATTTTTAAAAAAAATCAGCGGGATGCGCTTAGGGTGCGCGGATACCGCCAAAAAAAAACGAAGCGCGGTCTCCCGCGCTTCGTTGTTAATTGGCCCCGGGTGGGCCAAGTCCCGAGGAGCATGCGGGGGTTATTTATAATATGTGGGGGCCTCTAAGGCCCCCAAGCCCTGAGGACCGCCACCCCCGGGGCTTTAAAAATAAATGGTGCGGGAGGGCTCTCGGCCCTCCCGCAGCCCCGGGACCGCCACCTCCCGGGGCTTCTTTTTTATTTAAAAATTACCTGTGTGGGGGCTCGAGCCCCCACACGCCCGAGACCGCCACCTCCCCGGGGCACTAAAAATTTCAATATGGGGGTCCATTACGGACCCCCAGAGCCCCAGGGACCACCACCTCCCGGGGCTTTGTCGATGGAGGGAGGGGCCACGCGGCCCCCTCCTGGAGCCTGTAATGGCCCTGGGGACCGCCACCCCCAGGGCCAGCTCCTGCAGTGTCCCGGGGTGCCTACCCCGGGACACTGTAGTTTGCTATGACAGGACGGGAGCCTCGCGGCTCCCGTCCTGTCATAGCAAGCTGCTTTGGATATTGGAGCGAGAGCAGGAAACCTGCTCTCGCTTCCAATATCCAAAGCAAATTGCTTTTCCACATGAGGAGCTGCATGTTAGCAGCTCCCCATGTGGAAAAGCAATGCCGGCTCCCGCAGGAGGCGAGGAGCCGGCAGGGTCCGTGGGGAGTTGGGGTCCCCACGGACCCCAAAGGATAGGGCCAGGCCCGGGGGATGGGGTCCCCGGGGCAAGTAGTGGCCCGGGAGGGGGCCACGGGCCCCCTCCCCAAAAATAATTTAAAATTTTAAAAAAATAAAAAATAAAGGCCTGCCCCGGGGATGGGGTCCCCGGGGCAAAGGAGGGCTGAGGAGGGGGCCACGCAGCCCCCTCCTTAAAAATGTATTTAAAAGTGTGGCCATGCCCGGGGATGGGGTCCCGGGGCTGGATTCGGCCACGGGAGGGGGCCACGCACCCCTTCCGTTTAATAAAAAAATAAAAGGGATAAGGCCCTGGGGGATGGGGTCCCCAGGGCCCAAAATAGGAAAAAGGAAGGGGGCCACACAGCCCCCTTCGGGAAGAAAAAACGATCGGGCCGCAGGTCCCGCCCCCTTCCTTTACCACTCTGCAAACGCGCCCCTGGCGCGTTTGCCGATGAGAACGAATTCCCCTTAAATACTGGGGGTCCCTGAGGGCCAACTAGCCCACCAGGAACCTCCAGTATGCGCCAGAGGGCTGCGTTGCAGAGAGGTGTACAGAGGCCACGCCCCTTTTACACCTCTCTGCAACGCAGCTCTGGCGCTTTTGGAGGTACATGGTGGGCTACTTGGACTCCAGGGACCCTCAGGATTCAAGGGGACTTAATCCCCCAACCAAAACGCACCACGGGCGCGTTTGCACAGTGGTGAAGGGAGGGGCGGGGCTTCAGGTGACATGTGTGCAAACAGGCCCTGTGGCGTGTTTTAAGATGGGGAATTAAATCCTCTTCAATCCTGAGGGTCCCTGGGGCCAACTAGCCCACCAGGTACCTCCAGTAAGCGCCACGGAGCTGCGTTGCAGAGTGTTGTAAAAGGGCGTGGCCTCTGAACACCTCTCTGCAACGCAGCTCTCTGGCGCATACTGAGATACCTGGTGGGCTAGTTGGCCCCTAGGGACCCTCGGGATTGAGGAGGAATTAATTCTCAACTTAAAAACGCGCCACACGCGCGTGTTTGCAGACATGTATCCTCAGGCCCCACCCCTTCCTTCACCATTGTGCAAATATTCCTCTAAAATCAGCCGAACTACGAATTCCGATTTACTCACCTGTTATCAGGAGAGACCTCAGTGCTGCATCTTTGAACCCAGTACTGATCCTGAAAAGTAATTTTAACCGTACTTACCAGTAACTTGAATTTCCTTCCATAGGATATCATTGCCTGCTTTTTGCTGAAAAAGTTTCTAAGTGTCGATTTTTGAAACTTACAAATATTCCTCTAAAATCAGCAGAACTACGAATTCCGATTTACTCACCTGTTATCAGGAGAGACCTCAGTGCTGCATCTTTGCGCCCAGTACCGATCCTGAAAAGTAATTCTAACCGTACTTACCAGTAACTTGAATTTCCTTCCATAGGCTAACATTGACTGGTTTCACTTGGAAATTCTTCTAAGTGTGGAGTTTTGGAACTTTATAATATTCCTCTAAAATCAGCCGAACTACGAATTCCGATTTACTCACCTGTTATCAGGAGAGAACCCAGTGCTGCATCTTTTAGCCCAGCACTGACCCTGAAAAGTAATTCTAACCGTACTTACCAGTAACTTATATTTCCTTCCATAGGAATCCATTGTCTGGTTTTCAGCAGAAAAGTTTCAAAGTGTCGATTTTCACAAACTACAAATATTCCTTAAAAATCGCCTGTATGACTTAAACGCATTCTTTCAACTGTTTACAGGAGATGCACCAGTGCTGGATCCAGGATCCACCACTGAGTAAGAAAAAGTAACGATAACACTACTTACCTGCTAAGTGAATTTCCTCCCATAGGATAACATTGGTGATTCTATGTGAAATAAGTTTCTAAGTGTCAACTTTTAAAATACAATAATATTCCTTAGAAATCACTACTGTAACCAAAACGCTTTTACTCAACTGTTTACAGGAGATGTCCCAGGACTGAATCTAGGATCCAGTCCTGTGGTTAGAAAAGTAATCCATAAAGTAACTAATTGCATTTAACTAGAAATTCACATTGAGCTCAATGTTGCATTGTGTTTGAAATTGTGTTGCCCATTGCAACAACTGTAACTACTGTACTTAAAAGTCTATTGCCTATTTGCAAAGTATTTAAACTAAAGTAATTCATTCTGAGAAAGTATATTTTGTAATGTAATGTATAATGTAATTACAATGTAATTTAAAAAATAAAATATCTAAAAATAAATAGTTTAAAAAAATCTAGTAAATCTGTATCAAAAAAATAAATATAACAATTAATACATTTAACAATTGTCATTTACAAAACCATTGAAATTCACTGAAAAAAACCATAGGTGTCAGACATGTTATAGTTAGGAATTAGCATTTAAAAACCTTTGAAATTCACTGACAAAACCATAGGTTTCAGGCTCGTTATAGTTAGAAATTAGCATTTAAAAAACCTTACAAATTCACTGAAAAACCATAGGTTTTAGGGACAGTTATAGTTAGTTGGACATTGCACTCGTACAAAACCCGTGAAATTCCCCGTTATAGTTAGTTCAGCTAACTATAACTCGCGACCCGCAATGCACTGCTGATGACGTCACATATTACATCACTCATGACATGGTCAGTGACATCACTGATGACATCACTGATGACATCTCAAATGACATCATTGATGACATCACTGATGACATCATCCACGTGATAATCTGATGCACCTCCTCACACCCTAATATAACCTTTGATACACCCACTCTAAATTACAGACTGCCATTCGCAAAACCATAGACACTCCAACACCAATAACTACATACCCACTCACTGATTCTTAGGTCTACACACACATCCACTCACTCACCCGTACAGTCACTCATACTTACGGTCACTCAGTACAGGACTATCATATGCACTCATACTCCTATATAGACACTCACACACCGCCACTCATCCATAGAGGTACTCACACACCTAGTCAGTCATGCAAATAATTATTCACACTGCCATTTACTCACCTATACAGTTATACACACACCAGCTCACTTACTCATACAAATACTAGCACATTCTTACGCTCTTATACAATCACTGATACAAGCACACACTCATCCATACAGCCACTCTCACAATCACACACTCTCACTTATAGCCATTTATATACTCCAACACACATATATACTGCCTTTCACATATGTAGTTACTCACACATGTACCACTGGGACATACATTCACTCACTAACACACTCTTACACACACTTACCCACCCATACAGTCTATCACAGATGCACTCTTGAAACCATCCACCCAGTGAATCACCCAGTCACACATCTATGCACAGAGTCGCACACACCCCACCCACACAAACACTCAGGCACCCATACAGATACTCAGACAACCAATCAATAACTCATATAGACACTCATGTAGCTATTCACAAACCCATGCAGCCACTTACACAGCAACAGACAGACGGATACAGACATTCACCCAGTTTAGTCACTAATCCATACATTCAGTAAGATACGTTTAATCACTCACTTATAGAGTTAGTCACGCACCTACTAAATCATCCATACAGACACTTATACACCCACTAATTCTTCAATACGCCTTTCCCTAAATATATTAAAAATATTTAAACTTTACAGAAACACACAGTCACTGCATGATGTCATCAGTGATGTCATTTGAGATGTCATCAGTGATGTCATCAGTGATGTCACTGACCATGTCATGAGTGATGTAATATGTGACGTCATCAGCAGTGCATTGCGGGGTCACGAGTTATAGTTAGCTGAACTAACTATAACGGGGGAATTTCACGGGTTTTGTACGAGTGCAATGTCCAACTAACTATAACTGTCCCTAAAACCTATGGTTTTTTTCAGTGAATATATATATATATAACATATTTAAACTTTATAGAAACACACAGTCACTGGATGATGTCATCAGTGATCTCATTTGAGATGTCATCAGAAATGTCACTGACCATGTCATGAATGATGTAATATGTGACGTCATCAGCAGTGCATTGCGGGCGTGAGTTATAGTTAGCTCAACTAACTATAACGGCCGAATTTCTCTGGTTTTGTATGAGTGAAATGTCCCACTAATTATAACGTCCCTGAAACCTGTTGTTTTTTAGTGAATACATATGTGTATATATATATATATATATATATATATATATTCACTGAAAAACCATAGGTTTCAGGGACGTTATAGTTACAAATTAGCATTTAAAAACCTTTGAAATTCACTGAAAAACCATAGGTTTTAGGGACAGTTATAGTTAGTTGGACATTGCACTCGTACAAAACCCGTGAAATTCCCTCGTTATAGTTAGTCCAGCTAACTATAACTCGCGCCCCGCAATGCACTGCTGATGACGTCACATATTACATCACTCATGACATGGTCAGTGACATCACTGATGACATCACTGATGACATCTCAAATGACATCACTGATGACATCACTGATGACATCATCCAGTGACTGTGTGTTTCTGTAAAGTTTAAATATTTTTAATATATATAGGAAAAGACGTATTGAAGAATGAGTGGGTGTGTAAGTGTCTGTATGGATGATTTAGTAGGTGCGTGACTGACTCTATAAGTGAGTGATTTAACGTATCTTACTGAATGCATGGGTTAGTGACTAAACTGGGTGAATGTCTGTATCCGTCTGTCTGTTGCTGTGTAAGTGGCTGCATGTGTTTGTGAATAGCTACATGAGTGTCTATATGAGTTATTGAATGCTTGTCTGAGTATCTGTATGGGTGCCTGAGTGTTTGTGTGGGAGGGGTGTGTGCAACTCTGTGCATAGATGTGTGAGTGGGTGATTCACTGGGTGGATGGTTTCAAGAGTGCAACTGTGATAGACTGTATGGGTGGGTAAGTGTGTGTAAGAGTGTGTTAGTGAGTGAATGTATGTCCCAGTGGTACATGTGTGAGTAACTACATATGTGAAAGGCAGTATATATGTGTGTTGGAGTATATAAATAGCTATAAGCGAGAGTGAGTGATTGTGATAGTGGCTGTATGGATGAGTGTGTGCTTGTATCAGTGATTGTATAAGAGCGTAAGAATGTGCTACTATTTGTATGAGTAAGTGAGCTGGTGTGTGTATAACTGTATAGGTGAGTAAATGGTAGTGTGTTTAATTATTTGCATGACTGACTAGGTGTGTGAGTACCTCTATGGATGAGTGGCGGTGTTTGAGTGTCTATATAGGAGTATGAGTGCATATGATAGTCCTGTACTGAGTGACCGTAAGTATGAGTGACTGTACGGGTGAGTGAGTGGATGTGTGCGTAGACCTAAGAATCAGTGAGTGGGTATGTAGTTATTGGTGTTGGAGTGTCTATGGTTTTGCGAATGGCAGTCTGTAATTTAGAGTGGGTGTATCAAAGGTTATATTAGAGTGTGAGGAGGTGCATCAGATTATCACGTGGATGATGTCATCAGTGATGTCATTTGAGATGTCATCAGTGATGTCATCAGTGATGTCACTGACCATGTCATGAGTGATGTAATATGTGACGTCATCAGCAGTGCATTATGGGCGCGAGTTATAGTTAGCTGGACTAACTATAACGGGGAATTTCACGGGTTTTGTACGAGTGCAATGTCCAACTAACTATAACTGTCCCTAAAACCTATGGTTTTTTCAGTGAATTTCAAAGGTTTTTTAAATGCTAATTTGTAACTATAACGTCCCTGAAACCTATGGTTTTTTCAGTGAATTTCAAAGGTTTTTTAAATGCTAATTTGTAACTATAACATGTCTGAAACCTACAGTTTTTTCAGTGAATTTCAAAGGTTTTGTAAATGACAATTTTTAAATGTATTAATTGTTATATACATTTTTTTCATACTGATTTCCAAATTTTTTAGAAACAATTTTTTTTTACATATTTTATTTTTTAAATTACATTGTAATTACATTATACATTACATTACAAAAAATACTTTCTCAGAATGAATTACTTTAGTTTAATTACTTTGCACATAGGCAATAGACTTTTAAGTACAGTAGTTACAGTTGTTGCAATGGGCAACACATTTTCAAACACAATGCAACATTCAGCTCAATGTGAATTTCTAGTTAAATGCAATTAGTTACTTTATGGATTACTTTTCTAACCACATTACTGGATCCTAGATTCAGTCCTGGGACATCTCCTGTAAACAGTTGAGTAAAAGCGTTTTGGTTACAGTCGTGATTTTTAAGGAATATTATTGTACTTTAAAAGTTCACACTTAGAAACTTTTTCTCATAGAATCACCAATGTTATCCTATGGAAGGAAATTCACTTAGAAGTTAAAAACTGTTATCGTTACTTTTTCTTACTCAGTGTTGGATCCTGGATCCAGCACTGGTGCATCTCCTGTAAACAGTTGAAAGAATGCGTTTAAGTCATACAGGCGATTTTTTAGGAATATTTGTAGTTTGTGAAAATCGACACTTTGAAACTTTTCTGCTGAAAACCAGACAATGGATTCCTATGGAAGGAAATTCAAGTTACTGGTAAGTACGGTTAAAATTACTTTTGAGGATCAGTACTGGGCTGAAAGATGCAGCACTGAGGTCTCTCCTGATAACAGGTGAGTAAATCGGAATTCGTATTTCGGCTGATTTTAGAGGACTATTTTAAAGTTCCAAAACTCCACACTTAGAAGAATTTCCAAGTGAAACCAGTCAATGTTAGCCTATGGAAGGAAATTCAAGTTACTGGTAAGTACGGTTAAAATTACTTTTCAGGACCAGTACTGGGCTGAAAGATGCAGCACTGAGGTCTCTCCTGATAACAGGTGAGTAAATCAGAATTCGGATTTCGGCTGATTTTAGAGGAATATTTGTATGTTTCAAAAATCAACACTTAGAAACTTTTTCAGCAAAAGCAGGCAATGATATCCTATGGAAGGAAATTCAAGTTACTGGTAAGTACGGTTAAAATTACTTTTGAGGATCAGTACTGGGCTGAAAGATGCAGCACTGAGTTCTCTCCTGATAACAGGTGAGTAAATCGGAATTCGTATTTCGGCTGATTTTAGAGGAATATTTTAAAGTTCCAAAACTCCACACTTAGAAGAATTTCCAAGTGAAACCAGTCAATGTTAGCCTATGAAGGAAATTCAAGTTACCGGTAAGTACGGTTAAAATTACTTTTGAGGATCAGTACTGGGCTGAAAGATGCAGCACTGAGGTCTCTCCTGATAACAGGTGAGTAAATCGGAATTCGTATTTCGGCTGATTTTAGAGGAATATTTTAAAGTTCCAAAACTCCACACTTAGAAGAATTTCCAAGTGAAACCAGTCAATGTTAGCCTATGAAGGAAATTCAAGTTACCGGTAAGTACGGTTAAAATTACTTTTGAGGATCAGTACTGGGCTGAAAGATGCAGCACTGAGGTCTCTCCTGATAACAGGTGAGTAAATCGGAATTCGTATTTCGGCTGATTTTAGAGGAATATTTGTATGTTTCAAAAATCAACACTTAGAAACTTTTTCAGCAAAAAGCAGGCAATGATATCCTATGGAAGGAAATTCAAGTTACTGGTAAGTACGGTTAAAATTACTTTTGAGGATCAGTACTGGGCTGAAAGATGCAGCACTGAGGTCTCTCCTGATAACAGGTGAGTAAATCGGAATTCGTATTTCGGCTGATTTTAGAGGAATATTTTAAAGTTCCAAAACTCCACACTTAGAAGAATTTCCAAGTGAAACCAGTCAATGTTAGCCTATGAAGGAAATTCAAGTTACCGGTAAGTACGGTTAAAATTACTTTTGAGGATCAGTACTGGGCTGAAAGATGCAGCACTGAGGTCTCTCCTGATAACAGGTGAGTAAATCGGAATTCGTATTTCGGCTGATTTTAGAGGAATATTTTAAAGTTCCAAAACTCCACACTTAGAAGAATTTCCAAGTGAAACCAGTCAATGTTAGCCTATGAAGGAAATTCAAGTTACCGGTAAGTACGGTTAAAATTACTTTTCAGGACCAGTACTGGGCTGAAAGATGCAGCACTGAGGTCTCTCCTGACAACAGGTGAGTAAATCGGAATTCGTATTTCGGCTGATTTTAGAGGAATATTTTAAAGTTCCAAAACTCCACACTTAGAAGAATTTCCAAGTGAAACTAGTCAATGTTAGCCTATGAAGGAAATTCAAGTTACCGGTAAGTACGGTTAAAATTACTTTTGAGGATCAGTACTGGGCTGAAAGATGCAGCACTGAGGTCTCTCCTGATAACAGGTGAGTAAATCGGAATTCGGATTTCGGCTGATTTTAGAGGAATATTTGTATGTTTCAAAAATCAACACTTAGAAACTTTTTCAGCAAAAGCAGGCAATGATATCCTATGGAAGGAAATTCAAGTTACTGGTAAGTACGGTTAAAATTACTTTTGAGGATCAGTACTGGGCTGAAAGATGCAGCACTGAGGTCTCTCCTGATAACAGGTGAGTAAATCGGAATTCGTATTTCGGCTGATTTTAGAGGAATATTTTAAAGTTCCAAAACTCCACACTTAGAAGAATTTCCAAGTGAAACCAGTCAATGTTAGCCTATGAAGGAAATTCAAGTTACCGGTAAGTACGGTTAAAATTACTTTTCAGGACCAGTACTGGGCTGAAAGATGCAGCACTGAGGTCTCTCCTGATAACAGGTGAGTAAATCAGAATTCGGATTTCGGCTGATTTTAGAGGAATATTTGTATGTTTCAAAAATCAACACTTAGAAACTTTTTCAGCAAAAAGCAGTCAATGATATCCTCATGGAAGGAAATTCAAGTTACTGGTAAGTACGGTTAAAATTACTTTTGAGGATCAGTACTGGGCTGAAAGATGCAGCACTGAGGTCTCTCCTGATAACAGGTGAGTAAATCGGAATTCGTATTTCGGCTGATTTTAGAGGAATATTTTAAAGTTCCAAAACTCCACACTTAGAAGAATTTCCAAGTGAAACCAGTCAATGTTAGCCTATGGAAGGAAATTCAAGTTACTGGTAAGTACGGTTAAAATTACTTTTCAGGACCAGTACTGGGCTGAAAGATGCAGCACTGAGGTCTCTCCTGATAACAGGTGAGTAAATCGGAATTCGTATTTCGGCTGATTTTAGAGGAATATTTTAAAGTTCCAAAACTCCACACTTAGAAGAATTTCCAAGTGAAACCAGTCAATGTTAGCCTATGAAGGAAATTCAAGTTACCGGTAAGTACGGTTAAAATTACTTTTGAGGATCAGTACTGGGCTGAAAGATGCAGCACTGAGGTCTCTCCTGATAACAGGTGAGTAAATCGGAATTCGTATTTCGGCTGATTTTAGAGGAATATTTGCACATTGGTGAAGGGAGGGGGCGGGGCCTGAGGTGACATCTGTGCAAACGCGCCCCGTGGCGCGTTTTAAGTTGGGGGATTAAGTCCCCTTGAATCATGAGGGTCCCTACGGGCCAACTAGCCCACCAGGAACCTCCAGTATGCGCCAGGGGCTGCGTTGCAGAGACATGTACAGAGGCCACACCCCTTTTACACCTCTCTGCAACACAGCTCTGTGGCGCTTTCTGGACGTACCTGTTGGGCTAGTTGGCCCCCAGGGACCCTCAGGATTGAAGAGGATTTAATTCCCCATCTTAAAACGCGCCACGGGGCCTGTTTGCACACATGTCACCTGAAGCCCCGCCCCTCCCTTCACCACTGTGCAAACGCGCCCGTGGCGCGTTTTAAGTCGGGGGATTAACTCCCTTGAATCCTGAGGGTCCCTGGAGTCCAACTAGCCCACCATGTTCCTCCAAAAAGCGCCACAGAGCTGCGTTGCAGAGAGGTGTAAAGAGGGCGTGGCCTCTGTACACCTCTCTGCAAGGCAGCCCTCTGGCGCATACTGGAGGTTCCTGGTGGGCTAGTTGGCCCCCAGGGACCCCCAGTATTCAAGGGGATCGTTCCCCTCTGCAAATGCGCCAGGGGGCGCGTTTGCAGAGTGGTGAAGGAAGGGGCGGGCCTGCGGGCCCGATCGTTTTTTTTTTTTTTCCTGAAGGGGGCCGTGTGGCCCCCCTTCCTTTTTCCTATTTTTAGGCCCTGGGGACCCCATCCCCCAGGGCCTTACCCCTTTTTTTAAATTAAAATAAAAATAAAAAACGGGAAGGGTGCCGCGTGGCCCCCTTCCCTGGGCCTGTATTGGCCCTGGGGACCCCATCCCCGGGGCATGGCCTCTTTTTGTTTTTATTTGGAGGGGGGCTGCGTGGCCCCCTCCGTGGCCACTTATGGCCCCGGGGACCCCATCCCCCGGGGCCTGGCCTCTCATTGGGGACTGTGGGGGGGTCCCCAATCCCCCCACAGTCCCGCCGGCTCCCCGTGTCCTACGGGAGCCGGCATTGCTTTTACACATGGGGAGCTGCTAAGATGCAGCTCCCCATGTGGAAAAGCAATCGGCTTTGGATATTGGAAGAGAGAGCAGGTTTCCTGCTCTCTCTTCCAATATCCAAAGCAGTTTGCAATGACAGGACGGGAGCCGCGAGGCTCCCGTCCTGTCATTGCAACAGCAGTGTCCCGGGGTAGGCACCCGGGACACTGCAGGAGCCGGCCCTGGGGGTGGCGGTCCCCAGGGCCACCACAGGCTCCAGGAGGGGGCCGTGCAGCCCCCTCCCTACATCGAGAAAGCCCCGGGAGGTGGTGGTCCCGGGGCTTGGGGGTCCAAAACGGACCCCCATTTTCATTTTTCTTAGTGCCCCGGGAGGTGGTGGTCCCGGGCGTGTGGGGGCTGGAGCCCCCCACACAGGTTTTTCAAATATAAAAAGAAGCCCCGGGAGGTGGTGGTCCCCGGGCTGCGGAGGGCTCAGAGCCCTCCCACACCATTATCCATAAAGCCCCGGGGGTGGTGGTCCTCGGGGCTTGGGGGCCCTTAGAGGCCCCCACACATAAAATGAACCCCCCAGCATGCCCCCGGGACTTGGCCCACCCGGGGGCCACTAACATCGAAGCGCGGGAGACCGCGCTTCGATTTTTTTTTCGGCAGAGTTCGCGCTCCCTGAGCGCATCCTGCCGATTTAAAAAAAAAAATGTTTTTGCCCAGGGGTCCTTGTGGGATCCCCTGAGCAGACCTAGGGGGTCAGGGTGTTTCTACCCTGCCCCCTTTGTGCGCTTTGCGCACTTGTTTCTGTCCCTCGGTTCTACCGAGGGATAAATGCTGCCAACACTTCCTGATTTGGAGTGTTGACAGCCAATTAACATAAAGCTCGTGCTCGGGAGGATCCGCGGCCCTAGATATACCTATCTTTTTTCTTTTGATTTTCTCAGCAACTACTGAACGGATTTACACCATTTAACAAAAGGGTTCTTTCTGAACCAAGAACTATCTCTTTGCCAAATTTGGTGTAATTCCGTTCAGCAGTTCGGGCTGTAGCCGTGTCTAAAGTTTCCTATGGAAAATTGCATGGGGAAAACGCGTTTTGGGACCCCCTTTTTCTCAGCCCCCGCTTGACGAATCCCCCAAGACTTTCAGGGTAGGAGCGGACCGGAGCGGGCCACAAAGTTTGAAAATTTTGCGAAGATACGTCAACCGGCAAGAGAGTTATTTCAAATAGAATGTCGCGGATTTCCTATGGATAATAGGTTGTAACTATAACTATCTACTGGCGACCGCCAGTAGATAATATATATATATATATATATTTATCCGGTCAAGTGCTGGTGAGTAACTCTGCCTCTTGAATGGAGGCGGGCTTCGGCGAGGTTGCGAACCCCACTCAGACTCCAAAATCCTTCGTGATTCCACAAAAAGAAGCCAAGCCCAAATCCATAAAGCGTGGTTTACAAATTTTATTTCATATGGCAAAAAACGCCTGACGCGTTTCGGAGCAGTCGCTCCTTTCCCACGGGTCAAGTAACGTTTGTAATTACACAGTACATATAGTGCTCTGATCACAAAACAAAAATAAATGTAGGACTACTACATCACATCTGAGGCTATGCAAAAACAACAATTAGAATCAAGAATGATCATCAAATATGAAACTAAGCACCCTTTAGGCTTAAATAAGGATGAGTAACTATCTGTCCATTTGGGTTGAGGGTAGAATTGTGATAGAATAAGGTTTATTTTACTGTTTAAAAGAATTGTATGCTTCTTGGTGAAGTTTGTACTTTTAATTGGTGATAGGTAGATTATTGATCATGCACTTGTTTTTATGTTGTAGGAGACGGAGACATCATTATCATATGATGTGGAGGAATGCAAAAGAGCTCAAAATATTTGTGATGTTTATGTAAAAGCCTCACTGGGGCAGGATTGCCAACTATACATCATTCGCATAGAGTACGGACATTGTAATGATTGTCACAATGATGCTTTATTCGACATCAAATGTTATGAATTTCTGCTCGTGCCGCGCACATATTTTCATTCGAAATGTACTTTGATTTAAGCCCGCTGGGGCTGTATGGTAAATTCAGCATGATGAAATATGAGTTTGCTGATTACATTATCTGGTCCAGTATTAATGTATTGTTGGACCCGAAATAACATATGCACTTGAGCTTATTGAAATGTTTTGGTTTCGCTGTAGGCAAGCTATTAGATTGTGCAATATATAATATGCCACCACTCTAAAATGGATGCCATTTTTGCATAGCCTCAGATGTGATGTAGTAGTCCTCGTACAGTTATTTTTGTTTTGTGATCAGAGCACTATATGTACTGTGTAATTACAAACGTTACTTGACCCGTGAGAAAGGAGCGGCTGCTCCGAAATGCGTCGGGCATTTTTGCCATATGAAATTAAATTTGTAAACCACGCTTTATGGATTTGGGCTCGGCTTCTTTTTGTGGATACATATATATATATATTTATGTTTATATATATATATATATATATATATATATATATATATATATATATATATATATACACTATAGGTAGTTATAGTTAGGATCTAGGTTCCATAGGAAATGTGTTTTTCTTTTGCAATATCTTTGGCGCCGTTTGAAGAATCTTACCGAAATTTTCAAAACTAATGGCCTGCTCAGGTCGGCTCCTGTCTTGAATGTTTCGGGGTGATTTGTCAAGCGGGGACTGAGAAAAAAGGGGGGTCCCAAAATGTGTTTTCTCCATGTTAATTTCAATAGGAAACTTTAGACACGGCTACAGCCCGAACTGCTGAACGGAATTACACCAAATTTGGCAAAAAGGTAGCTGTTGGTCCAGAAAGAGCTCTTTTCATTAAATGGTGTAAATCCGTTCAGTAGTTCCTGAGAAATTCACATTTAAAAAAATATTAGTATCTGGTGAGCGCGGTGGTTCCGCGAACCCTCCCGAGCACGAGGTTGACTCTGATTGGCTGCCAACACTTCAAACCAGAACAAGTTGGCAGCCATCTTGCGGTCTCCCGCGCTTCATTTCTTTTAAGCCCCCGGGTGGGCCAGGTCCTGGGGGCAATGCATAATTATTATGTGGGGGACTGTGGGGGACTGTGGGGTCCCCGCAGCTCCGGGCCGCCACCTCCCTGGAGTTCTGTTAATAATATGTGGGGGGGCATGCAGCCCCCTCGCAGCCCCGGGGATGCCACCTCCCCAGGGCTTTTTATCAAAAAAGCATGGGGGGCTCCTGTCCCCCCACTGTGCCCCAGGGACCGCCACCTCCCTGGAGCATTCCTTTATTATGGGTGGGGGGACCTCGTGGGCTCCCAAGCCCCGGGGACCACCACCTTCCTGGGGCTTCAATTTTAAAAAAGAAGTGTGGGGGGGCTCCTGCCCCTCACACTGCCCCGGGGACCACCACCTCCCCAGGGGATACATAAATTAAGGGCCAGGATCCGTTGCGGACCCCCGGTCCCAGGGACCACCACCTCCCCAGGGCTTTGAACTTGATGGGAGGGGGGCCGCACGGACCCCCTTCAGGAGCCGTTCTTGGCCCTGGGGACCGCCACCCCCCAGGGCCGGCTCCAGCAATGTCCCAGGGTACTCAATCCCAGGACATTGCAGTTTGCTATGGCAGGGCGGGATCACTGCTCCCATCCTGCCATAGCAAACTTCTGCTTCACTTTATGTAAGCGAGAGCAGGAAAACTGCTCCCGCTTTAATGAAGCGAAGCAGATTTGCTTTTGGGCAAAGGGAGCTGCATGTCAGCAGCTCCCCTTGCCCAAAAGCAATGGCGGCTCTGCAGGAGGCGGGGAGCCACCAGGGACCGCGGGGGCATTGGGGCTCCCTGTGGTCTCCACTAAGAGGCCAAGCCCTGGGGGATGGGGTCCCTGGGGTCCAAAATGGCCGGGGTAGGGGGGCCTTGCAGGCCCACCTACCCATTTTTGTTTTTTTAAGTATTGGCTTCACCCTGGGGGATGGGGTCCCCAGGGCCATATAGGCCTCAGTAGGGGGGCTGCGTGGCTCCCCTCCAAAATGTTTTTTTTTAAAGTAGAGGCCAGGCCCCTGGGAATGGGGTCCCTGGGGACGAAAATGGCCCTGGTAGGTTCTTATTTTTTTAAAGAATTGGGCAAGCCCCGGTGGATGGGGTCCCCAGGGCCCAAAATGGCTCAGGAGGGGGGCAAGTGGCCCCCTCTCCTTTTTTGAATTTCTTTTTTTTTAAATGGCCAGGCCCTGGGGATGGGGTCCCCGGGGTCGATATCGTGCAATGTAACTAGGAGGTATTAATTATTATTTTTTTCTTTTGTGATAGGAGTCGTAACCCCATCGCGGCTCTCAGCGTGGCCCCCGTGTAACGTCGTGGTCGATTCGCGGATCCACCTTAAATAAATAATTTAATAGTATATAATTCAGAATGTAGTTTTGCATTTATGTAGTTTTTTTATAGAGTTAGTGAGATTGAAGCTAATAGCACATAATGTAAAAAAATGAAAGTTAAAAGTTAAATATCAAAAGTGTATTGCTTTGTAGTACATTGAATTTGTGCTTTTTCTTTTTTGAAGTCGTGACGGATTCGCAAATCCGGAAAGTATATAAAAAGTGTATTATGTTAAAAATAAAAAAGTTTCACTGTTGGGTTATAGGTTGGCTCTAAAAAGAGCCGTTGTTTTTATTATGACTCTGTTTGAGCTACATGTAAGTGCGGATGCACAGCTTGAGGTTGTTGAGAAAAACTCTGTTTCCTTCATCTGTGAAATGAACTCCATCACTTCTGTAGATGTCATGGATATCAAAACGTAGATTTTTGTTATAGATGGAGCCCATCCTATGATCTCCGAGGTAAGCAGAAACAGCTTTATTGACATTCTTCCTAGCTTTCTCAATCTGTGGACAGAATTGATTTGACCACTTCCATTTTTGTCTTTGGCATATATTAGAATATACAAAGACAGTTTGAGGCAAAAGCAACACCAACGGTGCAAAGGTATCCTTTATTAGCATTTCCAGCCCAACCCAGCCAATATGCCTAGGTCATTGCCACCACAGTGCACAATCATGAGGTCAGGGGGTTGGAGATGCAAAAAGGTTTTAACCAAAGGCATCAATTGATGCCACTTTAGTCCTCTCTGTGCAAACCATCTAAGATCTGCATTTTCCAAACTTAGGTCTTTGTCAATACCTCTGTGTTCAGCATACCTTTTGCACCAGAAAACATAGCTGTGCCATACAATCCATACTTTAAGCATATTGAAGGGATGTCTGGAAGGAATGAAAAGTTGTCTGTAGCTCAGGTAGTCAGTTGGTAGAATGAGAGGTATCTAAAATGGTAGAGGAGATGCTGTTTTTGAAAAAGCCGATAAGTGATTGGCTGTTTATTAACATTGTGCACTCAAAAATAGGATGCATGTTATTTTGCTCAAGAAGCATGTTTCTGTTTGGTTATAGAAAAATGTTTGAAAGGTACGGTAGATAGGATAAGCTAATATTTTGCAAAAGTCAACCACACCTGCTATTTGCTTTAGTAAGCTAGTGTGCTGAACTTGAAAATATGGTGAACTTGCGACCTTCTGGTAGAGTTCAATGTTGCAAAAAGTGTTACTATGGAAACTAGGATTAAGCAGAATGGGGGAAGGGTTGAAACTTAACTGTGGCTTTATAATATGAAATGCTATCTTATATATAAGTGATATGCTGCTACAGTAAGTTTTCCCAAATAAGTATTATGTTTAGAAGTGGTGTGATTTAAAAAAAATAATACTAGTATTATTAAAAATAGGTTTTTGAACTCCCGTGAGGGTTCGCGGCTCCATCGGGATGCTACACTCCGGCACCGTAACATTTAGAAAGGGTTAATATGTCTTACCAATAGAAATGTGTTTCACAATTTGAAAAAATATAGGAAGCAATTTTATTTGCTACTTACATTTATTTGTGTGGAGAAAGAGAGGGAAAGTTTGCCATTACTGGTTTTACCTTGTTGAGAGAGCTGCATAACATTTATTGTGTGAGAAAGAAAATCTTTTATGAGTTTCTGATATTTCATATTCTGCAATACTATTACAGAGGTGAGTTACACATATGTAAGGTGTGTTATGTATTATGTAGTAGTGCTTCACTCTTTGTAGTGATATTTTTAGATTTGAAAAGCATTATTTTCAAAGTTTTGAAATTATTAGAGAAGTGTGATGTTTGAAATATATTACGAATGTACAGATTTGTATTGTAGTTTGTTTTATTGTACTGAAATGATGATTGAAATAGTTTGTGTATATTAATATGTGTACATTGGTAGATGGTTTAGTGATTATGGTAGTTTCTATCAGTTTGTGGAAAGCTACAGTTAAAGTACGCCGCATAATTTTAGGTGTCTCTTTGAAATGGGAAGTTCCGCCTTTCAAGTTTTAAGGTATGCATGGTCTTGCGACTGAGGTATCTCTCTACTTGCACATGTAATCTCATACGTTTTATGCATTTGAAGATGTTAGACATATAAAACACAGGTATACATCTATTTTTATGTTTCTTTTATATACAATACCACTAGCAAAAGGTACAGAGACATGCATGCATGCTTTCAGGAATATGGTGAGACTTATAACAGAGACATGTGAAAGGTTGCTTGTTTGTATTTAGCTAGAACCAACACTCTGAGTAGTCGCGGAATAGTAAAGCTGCAAGAGAAAAGTGAGGTTTAAGACAAGCTGGCAGAGCGATTAGGGATTAGGCTACTTTGTATGAGTCTGTGGAAAGGTACACTTCAAGTACGTCACATAAATTTAGGTATCTGCTTGAAATGGGAAGTGCAGTCTGTCACGTTGAAAGAATTGCATGGAGTTGTGACTGAGGTATGTCTGTACTTACACATTATTACATATTGAGCAATTAGAACAATTTTTCTATAGCAAAGACTGATTCAGCTGTGTGGTTAATACATGGGATTATTTCACTGCCCATCTCACTTTTTCAGTTCACTCCCTGCATGAAACACTCCCCAATTGGTAGATATGAATGCCTTGACAATAATTATATTCACAAATTATGGTCGCTAACGTTCACCTACAGATGTCAGCGCACGGAAAGGGAAGTGTTTCTTACAGGGGAGGACTGCAATTGTACAGTAGGACATTCCCTAGTATGCAAACAAGTTAAGTTGCACGGGGCTTGTAAAGTTTTGGCTCCTAATCTGGCTTGTTTTTTAAAAGGTATTCCGGTCCCAGCTATTATTTCTGCACTTACTTTGCTTTGTAATGGCAGTTAACTTATTTTGAATAACCACAACTGCTGTGGCTTACGGGCTGGTGTCCCGTAGGAGTGGGCGGAATTTGCGTAGTCGCGCTACGCAAAGCTCCGCGAAATGGTAAAAAATCTCCGCGAGCACGCAAAAGTTCCGCGAACACGCGGAATTGCTTGTTCCGCCCGTTCGCGATGCTTTTTCCTGTTCGCGAACGCTGTTTGCGTGCTCGGGAGAAATATCTCGCGAACACGCATTTTGAAAGCGCGAACAAGCAAAAACTCCGCGAAGCTGCGGATCGCGGAACTTTAGGCAATTCCGCGTTCTCCGCGGAACGCGAAATTACCCAAATTCCGCAAATTCCGCGAGCGGAACGGAATTTACCGCCCAGGCCTAGTATATAGTAACTGTTTGTCAATGAGTTACATGTTGCACCAACGTCCTGTTTCCGCCCCCAAATGGGATTGTAGATGGCTCCATTTGGCCTTCAATTCCAACTTTGAAAACAGATTTCAACAAACTAGGCAGACTCAAGGCGCTATTGTTTCAACAAGAAGTCGCTCTCACATGGGCTCGAGAGACCTTCGAATTGCAGGTGGGGAGAACCGTAAGTAAGATAAACTCACTGCTAAACACGAATCTCCCACTCCATTTTGGAGAATTAATACATCAAAATTTTAATGTGTCTAATACGGAAGGCCTCGCTCACTTTTTAAGCTTGTGGGATCTGGCCTTGTTTCTTCCTTTGAGACTATTTTTGGAGTAATGCCAACCATTATTCATTCTATTTTTTCCAACGCCTTCGGAGGGTTTCCCCTGTTGCTCCCGTTGATTTGCGGCGTGCTGGTTTTTATACTGTTGCTTCGCAATGGCTTCCCCATTTGTGGATTTGCCAGGCCCGGTCCAGTTGCAGCTGTACTGTGATCGGATGTGGCAGCTTTTTGGTTCTATGCCGGTGACGTCCTTTGCATTGACTATTGTCTAACCTTCCGCTATGCCTACTTCACCTGCGTGCAACCTGTGTTCCACTGCCTCCGGTGCCCCTTGCAATGGGCCCTGGATGTCTGCCTCTCCAATACCACACAAGCCACCCTGGATTACGATCTGCTAATGGATCCCTTAAACGCCCATGAACAGGAATGTGCCATGGGTAGGTGCCTGTTTTGCGGTCCTTTGCTTGGACCAATGGCAGACTTGAATACCTGCGCCCATGCGCAGCGCCTCATTACTCAGAGTTTCATCGAAGTTGACGCAGGTTGCCCTGAAATTCTCCTAAGAACCTCTGGACATGAGGAGCATGTGTGTTCGTTTGCTCTCATCAACTGGATGGCAAACCTTTTTGCAATGGAAGTGACAGACAACATTCTGGAGTTCATGGCATTCTGCTTTTCCCGCAACGTTTTGGTCACTGACGTCGACATGTAAATGGATGGGTTTTTGAGTGCCCAATTGGCAAAATGTTGTCTTTCCAAACAATATACTCTTGAAATTACAAACATTTTTGGGCCTTTTTGCCAATCTCAATTGGACTCCGACTAAGACGCTTTGCCTCTGCTTATCTCTGATTTCTGATTCCACATATGGCTAATGCCCTGGCCAAGGGTAGGGTGTCATGTGGCCCATAGGGACATTGTTGTTTTTCACTAAGTTAAGCTTTGGCACTTAGCAGCTTGCCTGCTACTTTTGTGAACGTTACTACACATCTTTATTTTTGCAATATTTCAATGACTGCTTTCACATGGGAACTCATCGCTGTGTTCACTCTCTGCAAGTTCCTGGGATTTTGACTGAACATTATGTACAAGGTCGAACAACAATGCCACTTGTTATTTTGTTCTGGCCATCCCTTAGCCCTTAGGGAAAACATACTGATGACAGCATACTTGGGTTTTTAGTAGGGTACATGAAGAGGTGAGACACACTTGGAGAGGGACCCTTCCAGGGAGAAGACCTATGACATAGATATACCATTTATAGACTAAGGTATGGGGGCTGCTGACAAAGCCTAGAGATCTTTTATTATATAATAATACTTCTTCTTAGCAAGGGGAGGGAGGTTAGGCACCATAGTCTTTTTCTCCATTGTCTTTTTATGATGACATCTCCCTTCATGATGTATGGACTCACTGCTATGCTGACTATATTTGAATTATGCATTTTCCTGCTTGTTGTGGCATGTATACTGCATGTTAGGGCACATTAGTTAAAATAAATATTTTAAACAGTTTTGTGTCTCTGTCAGATCTTATTGTGGACAAGTAGAACAATGTGAGCGAAAGGGTGTGCCTTGTTACCGCGATTCCTGAGAGATCTGGGAGTGTTGTGTTCTTGGGTGTGTAATGATTTGTTTCTCTGGGAATTGCATAGGAGAGCAAGTGAGACACTGTAGCTAGTTGGTCCTGGGTTTGTGGGTACTAAGGTGGTAGGAAGACCCAGTCCCTATACACCAAGATCCTATAAAACACAGGTATACATCTATTTTTATGTTTCTTTTATATATGATGGCACTAGCAAAAGGCACAGACAGATGTCTGCATGGTTTCAGGAATATCGCGAGAGTTACAACAGAGGCAAGCTAAGGGTTGCTGCTTTATATTTGGTTAGGCCCAACACTCTGAGTAGTCGCTAAATAGTGAAGCTGCAAGATAAAAGTGAGGTTTAAGACATGCTGGTAGAGTGATTAGTGATTAGGCTACTTTGTATGAGTATGTGGAAAGGTACACTTCGAGTACGCCATATAAATTTAGGTATCTGCTTGAAATGGGAAGTGCAGTCTGTCAAGTTGAAAGAATTGCATGGAGTTGTGACTGAGGTATGTCTGTACTTGTACATGTATTTTCACACGTGTTATGCACCTGAAGATGCTAGACCTATAAAACACAGGTATACATCAATTTTATGTTTCTTTTATGTTTGATGCCACTAGCAAAAGGCACAGACACATGCCTGCATGCTTTCAGGAATATGGTGAGACTTACAACAGAGACATGCGAAGGGCTGCTTCTTTATATTTGGCTGGGCCCAACACTCAAAGTAGTCGCTGAACAGTGAAGCTGCAAGATAAAAGTCAGGTTTAAGACATGGTGGCAGAGGGATTAGTCATTAGGCTTTTGTGTATGAATCTGTGGAAAGGTATCATTGAGTATGCCATATAATTTTAGGTGTTTGCTTGGAATGAGAAGTGCAATTCATCAAGTTTAAAGGTCTGCATGATCTTGTGACTGAGGTATGTGTCTACTTGCAAACGTATTCTCATATGTGTTATGCATCTGAAAATGCTACACGTGTTTAGTTCAGGTATACTACTATTTGTATGATGCGTCCGCTAAAAGGTAGAGATGCATGCATGCATGTATTCAAGAATATGGTGAGACTTACAAGAGTAACATTGCAAAGATGGCTGTTTTGAATTTCTGTAGTTCTCTTGCTTCCTTCTGCACTTCTCTTGATTCTTTCTGCATCCTTCTTGTCTGTTTCTGCACTTCTCTTGCTTCTTTGTGCACTTCTCTTGTTTCTTTCTGCACCTCTTTTGCTTCTTTCTGCAGCCCTCTTTCCCCTGTCTGCAGCTCTTTTGCCACTTTCTACACCTTTGTTACGTGTTTCTGTACTTGTCTTCCTTCTTTATGCACCTCACTTTCCTTTCTGTGCATCTCTTCATTCTTTATGCACTTCTCTTGCCTCTTTGTGCACTTCTGTTGCTTCTTTTTGCACTTTTCTGCTCTTTCTGCACCTTTCTTGGTTCTTTGGCACTCATCTTGTCTCTTTTTGCACGCATGTTGTTTGTTTCTGCGTCCTTCTTCTCTCTTTCTGCACTTCTCCTGCCTCTTTGAGCATCTCTTTCCTCTTTCTGCAGCTGTCTTCCTTCTTTTTGCATCCCTCTTGCCTTTTTGTGCACCTGTGTTCCCTGTTTTGTACTTCTCTTGCCTGTTTCTGCATCTCTCTTGTCTCTTTGTGCACTTCTCTTGCATGTTTGTGCACCTCTGTTGTTTTTTTGTGCATCCATTATTGTCTCTTTGTGCACCTGTGTTGCCTCTTTCTGTATTTCTCACATTTTTTAGCAGCTGTGTTCTTCTTTGTGTATTTCTTTTCGGTGTTTCTAAACTTTTTCTTTTCTTTCTCTCGCTTTCTTTCTCTTTAGCACCCTTTTTCTTCTTTCTGCAGTTCTCTTGCTTGTTTCTATAGTTTAGTTTTTTTATTTGTAATAAAGAGAATAGCAATGTAATTGTAAGTAATTGTTTACTAGTTAATATAAATATTGATATGTAATTAATTTAAAATTGGTAATTCATGTAACAAATTATTGAAACTGTTCTCTGTTTTTTAGAAAATTATTTTGTTTGGATCCCAAATTAAAGATGGCAAGAAAACATGAAAAGAGAAGACAACACAAAAAACAGATCTACTTAAACAAAAGTAAAAAGAGTGTATTAGAAAAAGGCAAAAATGTTACCAAGGATAAAGTCTGTTTTGGTAAGAGCACTAAACAGTTTCTTAACACAGTTGTAGAAAGAATAAAGAAAGAGAATAATAATGAAAGAAAAAGGAAAGTTTTACAACATAGCAGAAGGAGAAGAAGATATATTATGGTAAAAAAAAATTGTTTTTGGAAAAACGACACATGCTAAAACAAGAGAAAAGCAATATAAAGAGATATGTATAGGAATGTTTCGAAGTAGAGTAATTCAAAATGTATTAAAACTTTGTAAAAAGTATAAAAAAGTAACTTTTGTAAAACTTTTACTGGTGAATGGAAGCACACTTCCACTACTGAGCCTTTCTTTAATGAAGAAAGCTATTTTCAACAGAACACATTAGTGCATGCAGTTGATACTAGTGGTCGATGCTATGAGATGAAAGATGGTTGTCCCATTCCTAAAGAAAAAATGGTTGTTAGGAGTGTGGAAAATGTAATAGCTGAAGAAGTTCAAGGGAAGCATACACAAGGTCCTGTATATAAGTGGGATTGTAGCAGTATTTGCAGTATTCGATAGGAATCTATTGACATATTGCGAATTTTTTTACGAGAGTATGCAAAAAAAAGTCTTAAACAGAAGATTAATATGTTACAAGGACTAGATCCATGTAAAATAAGAAAATATAGTAAGTTGCAGGGTCATTCTCTGGCTTGTATTTCAAGAAAAGTATGTAAAATTACTTTTCATCATTTAAGAATGTTAGCAGTACACCACTCAGAAATGCGGAAGTTAGTAAGGAGAGTTTACTAGGTAAAAACTCCTGCATTATGTTTAACTGAAATGAACACAGCTCTTTTGCACGGTTCAGTTTCAGATGTACAAAAAGTTTGTGATGATATACAGTTTCGTTTTTCTGGTTCACAAGAGGAGCGTGGAGAAAGTGAGAGCTTGATAAGTGTATGTGTTGAAGAAAATGCGAAAGACATTAGCATTGATGAGTTTGCAGCAGAAATTACAAAGTTTAAGACAGTTTCATGTGAAAAACCAAACTATGGGGGTGATTACGATGGCGTAACGTTCACCACCGCCGGGCCAGCGGTGGCGACCGTTACGCCATTGTAACGTGATCTACCCACCGCCATATTACGATGGCGGTGGGTATCGCGGCGGATGGAAAGTCCGTCCTCTGCTCTTCTGCCGGTCCGCAATCGTTACGATTGCCGGCCGGGCGGAGCTGGGGCACAATATGGTGACGGTGCCTAGCAGGCACTGCCATCCATATTACGATGTGTGCTTTACACGGCCTTTCCATGGCGGTGATGCCGCCATGGAAAGGCTGGCAGGGATTTGCTTTGGGGGCCCGTTGTGGGCCCCCGGGGGGTGGGAGGGTGCACTTGGGGGGTACCCATGTTCCCCCCCTGCAAGTCCATGCACAAGGTGGCAGGCACCACGCGGTGCCTGCCACGTTGTGCATGGACATGCACATCATGGCATTTTCATATTGCGGCGGGTGCTGCAGCCAGCAGCAACCGCCGCAATGTTAATATGTCAGATGCGACCGCCGCGGTGGCGGTCGCATCATGATTTGGGTGGCGAGACCGCCGCATGGCAGACGGCCGGCCCCGTTACCACTGGCATGGCGGGCGGACTAAAGTCCGCTCGCCATCCTAATCGGCCCCTATGTTTGTATTTGTTGTCGACATACTTATAGAAGTCAAACTAGGAATGTAGATTTATATTTAAAAAGTGAAAAGGAAAACAACGATAAGTGGCAGCAATTTGGTGCTTATTTGTTGGTAGAAGGTCGGTTTGAGTTGGGTACTGATCAAGTTATTTGTAAATATTGTTACAACAAATTAGAAGAGAACAAAATGCCAGCTAGAGCAGTACATAACAACTTAGAGTTGGTAGCTATTCCTCCAGAACTGGCACATTTGAATGCATATGAGTCCATTCATATTCAATCTGTGCACCCATTTCAGGCTATAGTTCGCATGGAGCCTAAAACAGGTAAGCTGCCTCCAACAGATTTACAAAGAGGTCTGAAAGGAAGAGTTGTGTGCTTACCTTTAGAGTTTAAGAAAAATATTGAAACTGTTGGTGTAGACAGGGAGGAAAATGAGCCAGTAGTTATTCTAGTTAATGGAATACCAACAAAGAGTAAAAAAATATGGCAAGAGTTTGTAGATGTTAATAAACTTCAAAAGGCTACATTATATTTGATACAGAATAATATTTATTATAAGAATGTAAATGTTGATGAACAGGTAATATGCTTAGAAGATGAAACAGAAATTTCAAGAGGCCAAATAGAAAAAGTGGATAAGTCTAGGAGTGAAGAGATTTATGAACTTATACTACACATCCTCTACATTCAAAAGAAGTGATAGGAAACAGTATTGAATTATTTCAAATGAAGGAACCAAAGGGAACTCCAATGAGTGTGTGGGAAAAAAGTTTAGAAGCTTGTTGTTTTCCACAGTTTTTCCCCACTGGAGAAGGTGGACGATTTGATGAGCGAGCTGTAAGTATTCCAGCTTCAGAATACCGCTCGACATGATTGTACTCTGAAGATCCAAGATTTCGATAGTGCATTCCATACATATTTCATCTTCTGTTTGAAAGTGATTTGTCTGCACTTTCATATGCAGTGAGCCAAATATTCAAAACAGGTGTTCATCTTCCACATGTTTCTGCAAAATAATTCATGGACAAAGTTCAACAAAGAGATGAAAATTTAGAATCACAGTTAATTAATTTGATGGCATGTCAACGTGGTACCAAAGAATATTGGTTTCGTCATCACGGTGAACTTAAATGTATGTTAAGAAACTTAGGCACACCTACATTGTTTGAAAAACTTAGCTGTGCCGAATATGTGTGGGAAGATTTACTTGAATTTCTACGAGAAGCAAATTCAAATGTAAAAAATATTGAATTGAAGACACTTGGAGATCTCTGTTCCTTGGATCCTGTAAATGTCTGCAGGTATTCTAATCAAAGGTTTCAAAGTATGATGTCATTTAACTGCAATAAAAATAGTCCTCCTCTTGGAGAAGTTACAGATTTCTTTTGGCGAAAAGAGTACCATTCCAGAGGTGCTCCTCATATACACATGCTATTATGGCTAAAGAATGCTCCAAAATTTGGAACTGATACTGATGAAAGTGTTTTGTCTTTCATCGAACAGTATGTTACCTGTGCCATTCCAAGAGAAGGAGGAGAAAAAGCTTGAGACTACAAGTTTTACAGTTTCAAAGTCATCGATGTGGAAAATACTGTAAACGAAAATACAAGTCTAAAGGGATTTTTATACAAAATGTCGTTTTGGATTCCCACGTCCAATTATTTCTAAAGGAAGAGTAACTAGTTTTATGTCAGCAGTAAGGCATACAATAACTTGGAAATCTCCGAAGAATACATACAACTTAAAAAGAACTGAAAATTAAAAGTATATTAATGACTACAATCCGGTGATTTTGAAAATGTGGATTGCAAACATGGATATTCAATATATTGCAGACAATTCAATTGCTGTTTCTCGCTATGTTACATCATATATAACCAAATCTGAAAAGACAGAGATGAAAGAAATGTGGGAAGAAATTTCACAAGAGAAGAGTCTTAGCAAGAAATTGTACAGCTTTAGCTTGAAAATGCTTTCCCATCAAGAGACTGGATCCTATGAATGTTCGGATCGCTTAAGCTCTGCTATTTTTTTTTTTTTTTTTTATTCGATCAGTAGCAAGATCATACACACACGTAACATACATATAATACGACAAATATAAAAGAATATAGCAGCTTGAGTCACCCATCATAATTTGATACGGAATAAAAATGGGTTACAATCATACAATAGCGAAGTTTGATTAAAAAAAATATCTAAAAAAAAGGCTAGCAAACTGCACAGGGCTACGATCTTGGCTATCCCTTAGAGTACCTCCCAACCCGGGGAAGAAGATCCTTTAACCACCTTAGCCCTCAACCACCAGGCATAAAGGAGGTATCTAGATAAAGGAAAAACAAGCCATTTAGTAGTGTCCGTAGTAAAAACACGCAAAGCGTCTGAGTGGCATGTAAAAGACAACACACGGCATGCGGGACAATCCATTTTTTCCTTAATGTAGCGTAGGCAGGGCAAAAAAAAAGATAATGAGCAATAGTTTCGGGGGCAGAATTACAAGTCGGGCATGTTGGGGTGAGAGTAGAGTTCAACCATTTGCTTCTCACATGGTTTAAGGGAAGGGTGCCAAGTCTAAACTGAATGTAAAGTGCACGTGCTTGCGGGGGTTCTACTTCCTCCATATACATTTCAAATTTGGGGCAACTTTTAACATTTAAAAATTGTGTTGTTAAAATACCTGGTGACCTTAATTCATTTCGACCAGTATTAATACAATTCCAAAACATTATTTTTAGTTGAGGAAGCATATTCCTTGAGATGGAGCGGGGGTCATCCCAGAGGGTACTCATCTCTATCTTTATAAGCCACCCCTTAACCTTCCCAAACCAAGGTAGGAGACCTGATTTCCTTTGTGTGGACAACAATTCTTCCACAGCATCTTTTACGGGTATTTGGGTTTTGCTGGTCCATAGTCTTACCCAGAACACAAGCACCTTTAGTGCAGCACAATGGGAGATTGATTTTAACCCAAGGTCAGTGCGTAGTGGTAGTAGGGGAGTGTTCTTTGGGATATTTAAAAGAGCTCTTAGGAATTTATTTTCTGCTACTTCTAATTGTTTAGTGTCCTCTAGAACCCAAAGTTCTGCACCGTAGAGTGCTGCGCCCAAGCCCTTTGCCCTATGGATTTCTAATGCAGGGGAAACTGGGCGAAAGGCTGAACATTTGGCTCTTTTAACAATTGCTCCATCTACTTGTTGTAATTTCAGAACACTCTTTGATATTTGTCGGGACCATGCCAGGTTCTCGCTAATTCTAATGCCTAAGTAATCAAAGGCTTTAACCTGCTCTAAAGGTTGTCCTTCCAGCATCACTTTACCCTTGGCTGATTTGTATGGGTTAAAGACCATGTACTTAGTTTTGAGGCAATTAATTTTCAGGCCCCTAGAGTCACACGCTTTAGAAAATTTAATAAGAACATTTTGGATGCCCTTTGGGGTCTTAGATATAAGTAGCGTGTCGTCAGCAAACAAAAGCGCAGGTGTTTGCTTATCACCCAGCTTCGGGGGATCACCGCCACAGTCATATAGCTCTTTTATGAGCTCATTCATGTATAGGGTGAACATGGTTGGAGCTAACACGCACCCCTGGCGTACTCCTTTCCCAATTAAAATATTTCCAGACTGCCTCCCATCTTGATTCCATCTGACTCTGGCGTAGTTGTCCTGGTGTAACCTGGTTGAAAGATGGAGTAGGGCATGGGGAAGTCCCATGTCCCTCAGGGAAGTCCAGAGCCGAATACAATCGATGGAATCAAAAGCGGTTTTCAGGTCAACAAATACTCCATAAAGATGACCTTTCTTGAGTGTGACCTCTTTCCAGATAAGCATTAAAAAACTGAATACTTGGTCTATAGTGCTGGTGGCAACACGAAACCCCGCCTGCAGATGCGAGATGATATTGTTGTCCTCTGCCCAATCTTGGATGCGAGTTAAAATTAATTTACTAAAACTATTTTGGGACACGTTTATAAGGCTAATGGGCCTATAGGTTGCTGTGTCCCCTTTGTCCCCTTTTTATATATGGGTATAATTTCAGCACCCTTCCACGTACCCGGGATGGGGCCACCACGAATAATAGCATTAAAAACAGCATGGAGCAGGGGGCCCCAAATATTAGGATCTGATTTATAGAGATCTCCAGGAAGTCCATTGAGCCCAAGGGCTTTGCCAGTTTGTAGTGATGTGATTGCGTTCTTAACTTCCATAAGGGAAAAACTCAAATCCTCATTTGGTTCAGGCTCCACGTTTTGGTCCCTGGGTACATCCCCTGTGAAACCCACTGCCTCACCTTCCTCCGGGGAGTATAGTGCTTGAAAATACCCTTCCCAGGTGTGCGGTTGTATGCAAGAGTCATTTTCAGGAACCTGATAGGTAACCCCTTTAGAGAGGAGATGCCAAAATAAGCGGCAATCTTTTTGCCTAGAAGCCTCAACTAGGCTGTGCCAACTCTCGGTTAGCTCTGCTAGTTTATATTCAAAGCCAAGAGGAATCATTTGGGTAAGTTTAGGTCTTGCCTCCACAAGAAATAGAGTATTGAAAACATTACAAGAAATAAAATACTTAGCTCTGAATGAACCAGAAAGTATAGATATTGTTAAAACTAATATTTTGGATACATACTATCCCAAAAGTAGTCCACATCTGGAAAACCTATGTCTGTATGAAATACTTCAACATTACAGCTTTAAAAGAAAAGTTACAGAAAATATAAAAGAAGAAAAATATGCAGTGATTGGATGTGACTGACGTTTAGTAAAAATGCCAAAGGAAATCTTATTAACCGCAGAAAACTCAGTTGCGAAAGTCTAGATAAGAGGGAATTTTTCTATTTAGCACTTCTGCAACTGTTCAAGCCATGGCGTAGTGAAACAGAATTACTTGGAGATTTCAACAGCTATGAAGATTCTTTTAATGCAAGTAAAGATAGCATTCAATGCACAATTTTCCCTACATATCTACAAATGTTAAATGATGAGATTGAACAAGAAAGTACTATTGCATCTGAAATAGCTAGAGACAGTTCTCAAGATAGTCAAAGTTCGGGTCCACTAAATCAAGATCCACTGGGACAACCAATTATCGAAAATTAAGCAGCAATAGCCATGAATGAGGTAGAAACTGCAATGCAACAAGCAAAACAGGATATTATTCTGTTGGAAAAGTTAGAAGAACAACTAAATATTGAACAAAAAGAAATATATCTTTTTCCCTTCTCTCCCTTTCTCCTTCTTTTCCTCCCTCTTTTTTTCTTTGAACATATTTACCCTTCTAGAGGGCCCCTTTACTGATAGTGGCCAGCAATTCATCTGCCTCCTGAATCGACCTGATATTGTGCATTTTATTATTATGCATGATTTTTAGAAAGGCAGGGAATTTAAGTTGTACCACAGCTCCGGCTTTTCTGAAGTTATCCATCCTTCTACCGAGCTCCCACTGCCTTTCTAGGGTATCTCTTGATAAATCCGAGCGGACTTCAAAGGTAAAATCCTTGCTTCTTAATGATTTAGATTTTAGAGCCAAATTCAATATTTTTTCCTTTATTGCGTAAGTAAGGAAATTGATAAGAATCTTTCTGGGTTTTGTCCTGCTTGGATTCAGACGAAAGGGAGCCCTATGAACTCTTTGAATGTCCCTTTCCAGGAATTCAGTATCCTCTTCCAGTGGCAGAACTTCTTTAATCAGTTTAACCATAAAAGTTTTGAGGTCTGACCCTTCTTTCCCCTCAGGGACATTCAAAACACGGAGATTATTCCTACGGGAATTATTTTCCAGCGTCTCCATTCTTTCTCGCAAAGCAGCCTCCCTCTTTGTAGTTCCTGAATTTTGGTTTCTGCAGTCCCTAAGTTGGCCTTTAATTCATCAACAGAGTGTTCTAAAGATTCAGTTCTGGCATTTAAGAGGTCTACCTTTTTTTCCAGAATCTCACATGAGTTCCTTATTTCTGCCTGATTAGCTACAGAAACCGCAAAGCCTTGCTTGATGTCTTCTTGTAACGAGGTGAACAGGGCTTGCATCGATTCTAATGGGGGGACAGTCTGCTCCCGCTTCTGCTCCTGCTGCCTTAAGCCTGACTCTCCTCCATCTGTGCTTAAATTAATGGCAGCAGCTGAACTCTGAGGACCCAGTTCTATCGCCCCCGTAAGCGCTGTTTCTGATCTCTCTTCTATTAGCTCCCTAAATTCCTCATTTTCAATAGGCTCTGTTACTATAGACTCCATCATATCCTGAGATTCTGGTATAGAAGCCGTAAGACCACTTAAACTAGTTAAACCAGATACTCCAATAGCAGCGTTCTCTCTGTATTCAGCTCCCTGCTTTGTAATTGTCAAAACCTCCGGTTGCACCCTGAAAAAAGACCTCAACGAGGGGGTAATCTTAACCTTCTTATGTACAGAAGGAGTCTTGTTTCTCAGCCCCTTTATACTTCTAGTCTTAGACGGACAATTTAGAGAAGCCAGACACTCCCTGGACAAACTAGATGCACTAGGGGCACTAGGGGTGTGTTTTGCCGTTGCAGCCTCCAAATCCTCCCCCTCCTTTGACTGGTTTTCTAGCTCTCCACTCTCCTCTCCTTTTACTTTGCTTTTTTCTTTTTTATTTCCAAACACCCCCCCGCGTTTCCTACCTTTTTTCCCTATTTTGCCACTTGATTTACCTTGGTCTTCTCTAGCGCCTATCTGCGCGCTATTTTCCCTGCTTGCACTCCAATTTTCCGAAAGACGAACCGGAGACACATCCTCCGCTCTGCCTGGAGGCACCTTCAATTCCCTTGATGCTGCTACGGCGAGTGTAGAAACCTGAACCACCCGCTTCGTGGAAGCATCGCCGTCAAAGCTCCCTGCCCCGCCAGCACTCGCTGCTCCAAAAAAACTCCTGATACTGGCGCTGCCACTGCCGGCCTGGAGGAGCCCACGAGCCGCCGCTCTGCGGCCGCGCCTCAGCTCCAGGGCGGCCGAACACCAGCGTGGAAAACAAGGCGGGCGGGATGCACCGTCCGATTTCACGGGCATTCGTCTCCTTTCGCCGTCGATTCCACCCTACCTTGGGGCTCAACCGCAGCTTCTCCGACCACGGGAACACACCGTAAGATCCCGCTTAAGGTAACATTTCACAGACTGTTACCCGGGAGAGGGCAGTAGCACGGACACACGCGGCTGCTCAGCTAGCAGACGCCATGTTCTCCCCCAGTGTCATTGGTCAGAGAAAATATATAGATGCTAAAAAATAAAAAGAAAGAAAAAGGGAAGAGAAGAAAGGCTTCCTTTGACCTTTTATGTGAAATAATTAAACATATTTGGTATATATATATTTTTTTCCTGATCTTTATCACTTTTAGGGTTTTCGGACGGGAGGATATATTTTTGTATGGTAACACACACAATTGTGTAGGGGGTTGAGGGGAGTAGTTCACGGTCACCACACCTGGACAACAACTAGTCCAGTTAAATGGGGGTAGGGTTCTCCAAGGGGTGGGGGTAGGGGGAGAGGGGAGTACGGGGAGATAAAAAATAAAAACACCTCATTCGCCTTGTTTTTTCTTTTTTTAGGCTGCTCAGATTTGCTAGTCTTGTTCAGGAGGGAGTCGATAGATATGATAAGATTTAGACGTCGCCTCTGCCTCGGTCAAGGGAGGGCCTGGGGTACTGAACCCTAACAATATGACCACATTTCAGATGCTGTCCTGGAATGTGAATGGCCTGCGTGTGAGGTCACGTAGAGTAAAGATTTTACAATATCTAAAAGATTCCCCAGCACAGGTCATGGTCATCCAGGAGACACATCTTCTTGAGGCAGAGACGAAAGAAATATTAAAATCTCAGAAATGGGTGGAGTCTTTTGTCTGCACAAACCAGACGGCAAACATTAGAGGAGTGTTGATTCTCTTAAAAAAAACAGCTAATGTACAGGTCCTACAATATAAGGGGGACCCTGGGGGGAGATGGCTGATATTGAAGATTATTTTAAGGGGTATTCTTCTTACCTTAGTTGGCTATTATGGTCCGAATCAGGACGACCCCTCCAGTCTCCATACTATTTCTTCACATTTATTGGATTTTCCAGAACCTGTGGTTTGGGCAGGAGATTTTAACATATTTCTGGACCCTAAACTAGATAAATCTTCTAACAGCAGAGCTATAGTCCCTTCAAGATCTAGGGCGTCCCTTTTGACAATAATGACCCAATTGGGGCTTAGTGACATCTGGAGAGAGAGGTCAGGACAACAATTGGGGGTATCCTACAGGAATTTCAAATACAAACATAAGTCACGAATAGATTACATTTTACTTAGTTATAGTTTTAGGGATAGAGTAAAGGATATAAAATATCTACCATCACATCTGTCTGATCACTCTGGTATTTTGATGACCTTAGAATATATACAGACACAACAGGTTAGAATATGGTCCTTTGATCGTACATTGTTGCTTGAAGAGGAGGAAATAAGCTTTCTTTCTAGTGAAGCAATCCTATTTTTAGAGACCAATATGGGGACAGCCGATATCAACATAATATGGGATACGCTTAAAGCTTTTTGAGGGGTATTATAACTAATAGATCAAGCTACAGGCGTAAAAAATATAATGAAGAGATTTCAGCCCTGGAACAAGAAATGAGGAAAGTAGAGGCAAGAATGAATAGCCAGGTGGGAATAGGTCAAAAGGAAGATCTTGATAGGTGTAAAATTTTGAAGGAAAAGTTGGAGAGTATTCTTCAGGGGAGGCTTGTGAGTAGATGGGAGGCTAGCAAGATTGCCCATTTTGAGTACGGGGAAGGAGTGGGGAAACTACTTGCCTGGAAAACCAAAGCAGATCAGCTCCGTAACCACATAAAAGAAATCTCTGGGGGTAACGGGGCAGCCTTCATATCTTCGGATGAAGGTATTGGGAGGTCTTCCTGAAGTACTTTCAGGAGATATATAAAGAGACCTCCATAGAGGATAAAACTAGGGTAAGAACATGGCTGGAAAAACCACCTTAAAATCTATCAATGCTGAGCAACAGTTAGATTTAGAACAGAGCATAACGCAGGCGGAAGTAAGGAAGGCATTGGCAGGCGGTAAAAGGGGAAAGCGGCTGGCCCCGATGGACTACCAATCGAATTATATAGATCACTTGGGGAGAGTATAATCCCAATATTAACTTGTCTATTTAATAATATACTTTTGGAAGGAACTAGTCCACCTGCATCATGGAATGATGCTATAATAGTCCTGATATTAAAACCAGGTAAAAACCCCACTAGCTGCGGCTCATATCGCCCAATATCACTGCTAAACGCCGATTTTAAAATCTTTACTTCCATTTTAGCTGCTAGGTTGGGGGTGGTGGCGAAGGATATCCTTCACCCCGACCAAAAAGGGTTCGTGAAAGGGAGACAATTGGCAGACCTCACCCGCGATCTGGTTGGCGCAATAGACATTGCTTCTACCTACTCACTTCCCCTGGCAGCTTTAACTCTGGATGCCACTAAGGCTTTTGACAGGGTTAATTGGGTTTACCTGTCAGAAGCTTTGGGAAAATTCAATTTGGGTGTCAAGTTTTGTCGCACTATACAGCTGCTATATCAGGCGCCATCAGCCAAGCTTTTGGTTAATGGTAGTCTTACCAAGGCATTTAATATTACCAGAGGAACTCAACAGGGCTGCCCCCTCTCCCCCCTGTTGTTTGATTTATATATTGAGCCGTTTGCACAGAGGCTCAGAGAAGATCTTTCAGACACAGGGATTGGGAGAGGAAGGTGGCACTGTATGCGGACGACATTCTGATATTATCAGCTGATTTGGATACAACTTTCCCGGCAGTTATCAAATTGGCGGAGGAATTTGGGCAGGTTTCAGGATATGAGATAAATGCCGGGAAAACAGAAATTATGACTTGGAACATCTCGGGTTTGGCTCATCACACAAGTTATAATATGCGTTACCTTGGGATCAGAGTGGTTCAGGATATAGATAAATTGGCAGATGTCAATTTAACCCGAGTCTTTCGAGAGTGTCACAAACAGATGAAGGCATGGGCCCATCTTCCTTTATCCATCTTGGGGAGGGTGAATCTTGTTAAAATGTCAATACTACCTAAGGCCACTTTCCTTTTCAATACAATTCCTTTACATTTTGACAGATGTACTATAGAAAAATTTCAACAAGAAATAAACTCTTTTATTTGGGCATATAAATCCACTAGGATAGCCTGGAAAAAGCTAAGGCGTAGGAGGGAGAAGGGAGGTCTTGCGTTACCTGATCTCCAATACTATGCATGGGCTTTTCAACTTATATATTCTCGGATGCTATTAAAAATGCCTATTGACACAGGGGGAGGAGACATGCTACTGGCCATGTTAAAAGGGGCGGGTCTACCGGAGGAGGGTTTTATGTTTAAATTTGGTGACCAAAAATGTTTTAAAAAAGTAAAACTAAAGGTTTTACAGGGATTTGCCAGAATTTGGGCAAGATTAAAAAAACTGACGGGTCTTAGCTATTTTTCTAATTTAGCGCCACTTTGGGACTCTCCGGGCTCACCAGAATGCCTTCGTGATAAGCTAGCGATGCCACTTAAAGATGCTGGATTAAGAGTATGGGGAGATCTTCTTAGTAATAACAGGCTTATTTCATGGGAAGATCTAAAAAGGAGAGTGGGTAGTGGTCTCTCAAGATTTAAGTATATCCAGCTACAAAGCTGGGTACAGTCCCATATTACACAGAAAAAATCTATGGGTGAGGGAAACCATCTAGAGCAGCAGTTGGTGGAGAGACCAGTAGGGAAGAAGGAGATCTCACATTGGTATTGGGCCATAGAAGAGGCGGTTGATGGGGAATTTAGGTTGGCTCAGTAGCTCTGGAGCGAACAGATGCCAAATGTACAGTGTGATCTATTATGGCAGGATTCTTTTAAAAATCTTTTCAGTATAGTTAAACCTGCCTGGCTGAAGAGGAATCATATCTTTACGGTTCATCGAGCATACTTATCCCCCCTTAGGCTCTCCAAAATCTCAAAAGGCTCTAAAGTCAATTGTAAAAAATGTGGGTTAGCAGAAGCATCGGACTCACATATGTTTAAGGATTGTCCCTCAATTTGTGCATTCTGGGATGAGGTTCGGATAACAATGGAGAGTATTTTGAGAGTACCAATCTTAATGGACCTGTCTCTGATAATTTTCGGTCTTAATAGCCATATCGTAGGACCTGCAAGATCGTTTTTATTTTATTCAATCTTATTGGCTAGGAGACAAATTTGTATACAGTGGGTAGACCCTGTCCCTCCCAAACATTCGGACTGGCTGACTTCTTTGTACGAAACATCTAAGATGGACTTGGCTAGATCTGGTAGTCGAAAGAAGATTGCATACTGGGACTTGCTGCTTCAATGGAAATAATTTAAGAAAAGTCTTCATATGTGTCATCTTACTTCCATTTTTTTTTTTTTTTTTTTTTGATATGCTATAATGAAGGGCGGGTCCGATGATTATGCCTATTGGATACTCCTTGGACTATGCTGGGTCTTCCCCCGGGACATCGTAAGAGTCCATCTGGTCGTATAGATCAAGTAGGAGTGAAACCTATCCTCTTTCTTCTGAGGGAAAGTAGCATGCTGGTCTGGAAATATACCCCTGCAGGCTGAAGGTATCGAGAGAATTCCATTAAAAAGAGCCGGTGCTATCTTAGGTCATTGAGTAGGGGTATGAACAGATGGTTTGTCTACTATGGTTAAAGGCGAATGAGGACAAAAAAAAAAAAAATATATATATCTACAAGTGACACAACAGATGCAACATGGTTTGCTGCATGAAAAAAAGAATGCCAATGTTCATCATTTAAACCTATTCTAATGTACATCAGTGGTCAAGCTAGAACAGGAAAAAGTTTCTTAATTAAACTTTTGACCAGTTATCTACAGAAAACTACAGAATCACATTTATCTTGTGTTGTAACAGCTCCAACTGGATTAGCAGCACACAACATTTAAGGGATTACTTTACATAGATTACTTATGCTACCAGTTGAACATGATAATAAATTAGAATATCAGAAGCTGTCAGGAGAAGCTTGTTATGAAGTGTCAAGAGTACTGAAGAAAATGAAACTTTTAAACATTGATGGGGTGAGCATGGTCTCAAACTTAATACTCTTCTTTGTACACTTGAGAATGCAACAGATTTTAAAAACAGATTACGATGTTCTGTTTGGAGGAAAACATTTAATTGTATTCGGAGATCTACTACAACTAACTCCTGTAAAATGACAACCTGTTTTTAAAACACTTGTCCATGAAGACACTTGGAAATCTTTGGGAAGTATTGGAAATGTGAACATTTGGTTACATTTTGAACATCTCAAAATCTACATAATCAACATCTCCTTCGAGACAGCAACCTTCCCGGAAAGCTGGAAGCACGCCGAGATCACCGCCTTACTCAAGAAACCCAAGGCAGACCCCAAGGACCTCAAGAACTTCCGATCCATCTCTCTGCTACCGTTCCCCGCGAAGGTCACCGAGAAAATCGTCAACAAACAACTGACCCGCTACCTCGAGGAGAACAACATCCTGGACCCTTCCCAGTCCGGCTTCCGCAGCAACCACAGCACCGAAACCGCCCTCATCGCCGCCACCGATGACATCAGGACCCTGCTAGACAACGGAGAAACAGCAGCCCTCATCCTCCTGGACCTATCAGCCGCCTTCGACACGGTCTGCCACCACACACTACGAACACGCCTTCACGACGCCAGGATCCAAGAGAAGGCCCTGGACTGGACCACATCCTTCCTTTCCGGCAGAACACAAAGCGTCCGCCTCGCCCCTTCCGATCCAAGGCCACCAAGATCATCTGCGGCGTACCCCAAGGCTCCTCCCTCAGCCCAACGCTGTTCAACATCTACATGGCACCCCTCGCCCACGTCGCCCGACAGCACAACCTCAACATCATCTCCTACGCCGACGACACCCAGCTGATCCTCTCCCTCACCAAAGACCCTCACACCGCCAAAGCCCACCTCCACGAAGGAATGAAGGCCGTCGCCGAATGGATGAGGACCAGCCGCCTGAAGCTGAACTCGGACAAGACGGAGGTCCTCATCCTTGGTTCCAACCCTTCAGCCTGGAACGACTCCTGGTGGCCAACATCACTGGGAACAGCCCCGCCACCCACCGACCACGTACGCAACCTAGGGGTCATCCTCGACCCCACCCTCTCCATGACTAAGCAGGTCAACGCCGTTTCCTCATCCTGCTTCAACATCCTCCGAATGCTCCGCAGGATCTTCAAGTGGATCCCCACCGAAACAAGAAAAACAGTCACCCAGGCCCTCGTCACCAGCAGGCTGGACTACGGAAACGCCCTCTACGCAGGAACGACGGCTAAGCTCCTGAGACGGCTGCAACGCATCCAGAACGCCTCTGCACGTCTTATCCTCGACATCCCCCGACGCAGCCACATCACACCCCACCTGAGAGACCTGCACTGGCTCCCTGTCAACAAGAGGATAACCTTCAAGCTCCTCACCCACGCACACAAAGCACTCCACAACTCCGGACCAGCCTACCTCAACAGACGACTCAGCTTCTACACCCCCACCCGACAGCTCCGCTCGACCAGCCTCGCCCTCGCCACAGTCCCCCGCATGCGGAAAACGACCGCCGGCGGCAGATCCTTCTCCCACCTCGCCGCCAAGACCTGGAACACCCTCCCCACCAACCTCCGACAGACCCAAGACCTACTGGCCTTCAGAAGACTCCTCAAGACCTGGCTCTTCGATCAGTAGCAGCACCACCCCCCTCTTCCCCCAGCGCCTTGAGACCCTCGTGGGTATGTAGTGCGCTTTATAAGTGACATGATTGATTGATTGATTGATTGAATATAAAGAGCTTATCATGAATATGCGACAAGCAAGTGATGAAGATTAAGGAAATATTCTTCAAGACATAAGAATTGGTGTCTTGATGAAACATGATAAACAAGCTTTAGAAAGTCGGCTATTAAGGAACTTGTTTACAACTGGAAACACAGCAGCTGAAGTAATGTACAACATGCTTGGAGAAAAGCAGTCTATAGTTTGCCTAATGCCTACACTGCAAGAGTTTTCTACATTTAAATAAGAACTTTTGAAACTGGAAAAACAACAAATAGTGGAAATTAAAGCTATTGATAAAATTGAACACAAGGGAGTGACTATTCTTCTCACAGAGAAACTGCAGGTTAAATTGCATTCTTTGGAAAAGTCTGTATCTAAAACTGCAGGCTTAGAAAAGACTTTGCATGTATGTATAAACTGTTGGGTAATTTTACAGAGTCATTTGAATGTAGAAGAAGGTGTAGTAAATGGAGCAATGGGAAAAGTTGTTGATTTTGTAAAATTTCAGAACAAAGGTGGAATAGAATTTTTGATTATAAAATGTGATCAGATTAAAGAGGTAAGACAGATTGGGCTTTGTGTTGTACGTTTTTTGCTTGTGAAAGATTAGTATGTTCAGAGAAAACAGTTTCCTCTGTCGTTAGCATATGCTGTAACTATTCATAAATCTCAAGGTTTAAGTATAGACAGTGCTTTCGTAAATATCGGAAGTACAGTGTTCAAAGAGGGAATGGCATACGTAGCATTATCTCGAGTAAGAACATTGTCTGGTTTGTATTTGATAGATTTTGATGAGAAAAAGGTTAGTGCTGATGCAAATTGTGTAAGAGGGTATAATCGTTTAAGAAAACGTTATCCACTGATTTAGGTGAATATCCCATATATGAGAAGCGTGTAGTGTGTCCAAAACATTCAACTGAGGTTGAAAAAAGAAAGTAATTAAAGAGAAACCGAAGGTGTAAAGAAAAAGAAAATTGAAACTGTTGATGACATTGTAGGATACCAGTTGGAAAATAGTTCAGGTAACAACTGTTATGCTAATGTGATTCTGAATGTTGTGTTTCATCGACAAGATCTTCATCGTGAAATCATGGGAAATCATGAAAAAATATTCTGGGGCACATGCATCAAGCTAATTACCGGTCGCAAACGGTCCGATTTGCAGAATCGGCCCCTTTGCGACCGGTAATTAGCCTTTTGGGATGCATCAAGCCCAAATGCATTTGCAAAATAGGTAATCGCAAAATTTGCGATTACCTATTTTGCGAATGCAGTTAGGGAATCGCAATTTGCGATTCCCTAAATGCAATGCAAGAAGCATTCTCAGAATGCGACTTTGCATTAAGGAATTAAGGAATCACAAATTACCATCAACTCCAAGTTGATGGTAATTTGCAATTCCTTAGAAAAATGCACAAAATTAAATTTTTCTAAGTGCCATGTGGCGCACACATGCCAATTTTGGGGGTGCCTCAGGGTGGCCTTTTGGCCCCCTGGCATCCTTGAAATTGCATTCGCAATTTGCGATTACCTATTTGGTAATCGCAAATTGGGAATGGTTTCCCATTCATTCCTATGGGCCTTTAGGCCCATAGGAATGAATGGAAAGCATTCCTAATAGTGAATCGCAATTTGCGATTCGCTAATAGGAAATGGGTAGGAACCGCTATTTTTTAGCGAAACCTACATGCATAGGCAATTGCGATTTCTAAATAGTGAATCCTTAATAATCGCTATTAAGGAATCACAATTGCTTAGCTTGATGCATGTGGCAGTCTGTTCTTGACTACATCATGTGTTTCAACAGTTGGTAACTGACAGAAGTAAAATCCATACAGCTTCTGGTATTCAGCATCTTTTGGATATATGTACTGGTTCATTGACATTAACTCTCAATATACAATAAGATGCACAAGAATTTCTAATGCTTATGCTTGGAGTATTAGAACATTAAGGAATACAGATTGAAAACTTATTTGGACTAAGTTACAGATGGGATCATAAATGTGAAGAGTGTTCATTTACTTCCACCACTGAGATACAAACAGAACGATTCATATACTTGAAGATACCAGACTGCAAATCAGTACCTTTTAACAAATTGATAAAACAGACAATCAGGACATGAAATGTTCGCATTGTAGATCGGAGATGTTGTCTACATTACATATAAAAAGATTTGGAAAATATCTCATTTTAATGCTACAACATTGTAGAGCAAATGGAAGAAAATTGGAAACCAAAATTAAAATTTTTAATGGAAGTCAAATATCTTTTTCAGGAAGAACTTATATAGCAGTGGCTATTATTTTCCATAATGGACCTACTACAACATCTGGACACTATACAGCGTATTTAAAGTGTAATAAAGGATGGACACATGGCAATGATGCCCACTTGGAATTCAAACCTAGATTGCTTTATGAATTACCAAATTCATATTTGATATTTTTTAAGCCAAAGTTTTGAATACATCATTCGGCCTATTGGGAAGATGTGAACAGAAAGTTAACAGCACTGCAAACAATTAGTATTTATAATTAGTGTTTGGAATATTATTTGCGCTAATTGATATTGCATTTGGAAAATTGTGTTTAAAAGGAAATAGTTTATATATTTGTTGTGTGTATTGTAGAGATGTAAATGAGAGTCTACATTTTGGCAAATGTATTGGACTAAATAATAGAGTTAATGTAGATGAAGGAAATAATTAACAAAGTGTACATAGAAAAACACATAGCTACACATAATAAAAATGATGCTCTACGCTGATGTGTTTTTTTTTCTACAATCAATTTGATTGGTTTTTTTTCCCGCTGTTCAATGATGATACTACATTGAAATCACTGTGTATGGTGAAGTTAAGTGGAAACTGAGAACAGCAAAAAGGGAAACTGAAAATGTTATGTAATTGTAAATTTATGTTCTTAAAAATATAATGCTATAATTTCTGTAATACATTACATTAAATAACAATTTTTCTTCTTCTTGTTTATAGTAGCTACTGGTGAAGTTTGAAAACAGTTTTAAGGCTGTTTAGGACAATACTACTCTAAAATACTTTAACTGAGTAATGTATGTAAATTACTTAAAAGGTAAGAATACATAAAATAATATGGATGATAACGAGAAAAAATGTTTAAAGTTTATTTTTATCTTATTTGTTTCTGATATAAATAATGTTGATCCTTTACATTATTTGGAAACTATCATCATGTTGCTGATGTAATAAGCCAGGTAGTCATCGTTTCACGCAAACACTACCTGTGCTGTCATCTATTCTCTCTAGCATAACTGTTGCATTAATAGGATAACCCAGGCATTATCCTTGCATTCTTCCTTTCACACATGCACAATGCATGCACTCATCCAATCACCCAGGCACTAGCCTGTACTCTTACAATCACTCAGACACTACTCTTGCACTCAACTATTCTCTCAGGTACTACACATGCACTCATGTAATCACCCAGGCAGTACTCTTGCACTGAATTATTCACTACGGCACTACCCATGCACTCATCCAATGACCCAGCCATTACTCTTACAGTCATGCTTTAACTCAGGCACTACCCATGCACTCATACCGTTAAGGAGGAAATACCTATACACACATGCAATCAATCAAGCATTACCTATGCAATCATACAATCACCTAGGCACTAGTCTTGCACTCAACCATTCACTCAGGTACCACCTGTTCACTCAGCCATTCCCTCATGGACTATCCATGCACTCAGCCAATGACTTAGGTACTAGCCATGCACTCATCCAATGACCCAGGCATTACTCTTGCAGTCATCCTTTTACTGAGGCACCACCTATGCACTGATCTAAGCACCCAGTCATTACCCTTCCACTCTTAAAGTCACTCAGGCACTACCCATGCACTCATCCAATCACCCAGGCAGTACCCCTGCAGTTATGCAATCACCAAGGCACTGCACATGCAGTCATGCAATCACTCAGGCACTACTGTTGCACTCAAGCATTCACTCGATCACTACCCATGCACTCAACCATTCACTCAGGCACTACCTATACACTCATCCAATGATGCAGGCATTACCCTTGCACTGATACTTTCACTCAGGTACTTGCCATACACTCATCCAATTACCCAGGCATATCCCTGCACTTATGCAATCAACTCTAACATTGATCATACACACATTCATACAAGCAATCACTTTCAATACATACAATTTTTCTATTTTTAACCAGTTTAGATGGTTCCATTATACGCTTTTTATTATATTTTTTTGGAACAATTTTATATTTTTGGGGATTTTCAGTGGTTTTTTTTGGGGGGGGTGTTTTTGATTTTTTTTAAACAAAAAATAAAAGTTAAAGAGTCCAACTCTGCTGTTTCTTTTCAACGAAGAAACACAAGTAACAAAAAAAGCTCTGAGGAGAGTCTTGACAGCGTCTATGGAGAGCTCTCCAGCACACAGAGTCGTCAAACATTTTCTGCAGTGGATGCCAGCATCCGCCAACTCCGGAACAATGAGAGGTTGTGGTGTATTTAAAACAACCCCTGCAGATGTTGATGGTTGTGTTCCGTCATCATTAGCTGCTTCTTCCCTTCTTCGGCGCTCCACCTCTCGTGCAAGGGTGTATTGTATCATGATGTTTTTTCATGGAAGAAGTACCACATGAGTACTACTTTTCTGATCCTCTTGAGAGGACTTTTTGACAAATTGTACATGTCACCTTACGTGCGTTCACTTTCTTTTCACCTTCAGGCACAGTGAAGAAAGCCCACACAATGCTTTCCCTCCTCTTCTTCACTGGCTCCTCTACCTCTTCCATCTCCTCCTCTTCAGGGAACGCTGATGCCATTTTTGTTTTGAAAAATGAAAAACACCACAAAAAATACAAAATTAACAGAGCCTACAAAACAGGTAGTCTAGTAGCCAGACACACCCAAAATGAAAGGACTGTAAGAGGTCTTGGTTCCACCCACCAACAAAATGAAAACCTCTTTAACCAATAAGAAGCTTTCATTCTATGTGACATGAAGTCGCGTAGGGGTCGTGCACCCATCGCGCGTACGTAGTGCACTCATCGCACGTACGTTGAGCACCCGTAAAATGTACTAAATGTAATATAAAACTGAAAATTACTGTTAGGATATTGTGTTTCAAAGTATTTCAATGAAAAGTGTTTTTGCAAAACAGATATTTAAACTTAAAACATTTATATTTCATACTTTTGAAAAGTACGCCGGAGTTGCATCCCCTACACGATCCCAGAAATACGTGACGGCAGGATTTGCAACCCCTACACGTCTGGTGCGCGATGGTGCCGCATACATAAAAATTTGCTTTAAACATCTTAAAAATATTGCATAAGAAAACTAATAATAATTGTTAGGATTGATTAATAAACCTCTTACTTAAAAAAATATATTATTTCAGTGTAAGTATGTATTTTAGGGTTCCATTTGTGTAACGGATTCGTGTACGCAACGCGTAGATCCGCGTCGGGTACGCGATACCATAGCGTCCGCAAAAATCAAATTGATAAATTCTTTATTGCTATTTTTATGTACTAAGTAATAAACCTCTACATGAAAAAAATGAATATTAATTTGTTCTAAATATGATTTTTAGAGTGATATTCGTATAACGGATCCGCGCACCCACAGCGTAGGGTAGCGTAAGGTACGCAACCCTTTTTTAATTTAAAAAATCTATATATATATAAAGAAGATAGTTATTATAAGAAAAAACAAAACAAGTTTCACACTATCAAAAGCAATCATACAAAATTTAATTTAGTAAAAACAACTTTAAAAAATATGCTAAATATTTTTTTAATTTTTCTTTTGATTTCAAAATTCTGTTATATCACACTCTACAAAATTACAAACAAGAAAATAATGTTAATTCAAATAAGTAACACTATAAATCATTGATCAGTTATGTTATATATATTTTTAAAAACTGATCATTATTATTTTAAAACTTTTTTAAAATACTTAAAAAACATAGACAAAAAATTAAAAAATACTTACAAACATCTTTTCATAAATAAAATGGTTTAAAAAACCTCAGAAGTTGATTGGAAAAACCATAGGTTTCAGGGACATTATAGTTAGGAATTAGCATTTGAGAAACCTTAGATATTCATTGAAAAAACCATAGCTTTCAGAGATGTTATATTTAGAAATTAGCATTTAAAAAACCTTAGAAATTCACTGAGAAAACTCAGAGGTTTCAGGGACGTTAAAGTTAGGAATTAGCATTAAAAAACCTTAGAAATTTATTGAGAAAAACATTGGTTTCAGGGGCGTTATAGTTAGGAATTAGCATTTAAAAAACCTTAGAAATTCATTGAAAAAACCATAGGTTTCAGGGATGTTACAGTTAGGATTTAACATTTAAAAAACCTTAGAAATTAATTGAAAAAACCATAGGTTTCAGGGACGTTATAGTTAGGAATTAGCATTTAAAAAACCTTAGATATTCACTGAAAAAACCACAGGTTTCAGGGACGTTATAGTTAGGCTGACATTCCACTCGTACAAAACCAGAGAAATTCAGCTGTTATAGCGTTAACTATAACTCGCGCCCCCGCAATGCACTGCTGATGACGTCACATATTACATCACTCATGACATAGTCAGTGACATCACTGATGACATCTCAAATGATATCATTGATGACATCACTGATGACATCATCCACTTAATATCTGATGTACCTCCTCACACCCTAATATAACCTTTCATACACTCACTCTAAAAAAAAGACTACCATTCTGGAAACCATAGACACACCAATACCAGTTAGTACATACTCACTCACTGATTCATAGGTCTACACACACATCCACTCACCCATACAGTCACTCATACAAGTAGTCACTAATCAATGCAGCCACTGATATATGCACTCATACACCCATACAGACACTCACACACTGTCACTCACCCATAGAGTTACTCACACACCTAGTCAGTCACCCAAAGAATGAATCACATTGTCATTTACTCATTATACAATTATAAACACACCACCTCACTTATTCATAGAGATACTAACACATACTTATTCTTTTATACAATCACTGACACAAGCACACACTCAACCATACAGCCAGTCTCACAATCACTCACTCTCACATATAGTATCTTATATACTCCAACACTCACATATACTGCCTTTCACATATGTAGTTACTCACACATATACTACTGAGATATCCATTCACTCACCAATACAGCCATATGCACACTCACTCACCCATACAGCCCCTCGCAGATGCACTCATGATTCTATACACCCAATGAATCACCTACTCACACATCCATGCAGGGAATTACACAACACAGACATTCAGGCACCCATAGAGGTATTCATACAACCAATCATTAACCCACATAGACACTCATGTAGCTACTCACCAACCCATGCAGCCACTTACACACCAACTGACAGGCTGATACAGACATTCACACAGTTTAGTTCTTAAAATTTTAGAAACACTCAGTCACTGGATGATGTCATCAGTGATATCATCAGTGATGTCATTTGAGATGTCATCAGTGATGTCGCTGACCATGTCATGAGTGATGTAATATGCGAGGTCATCAGCAGTGTATTGCAGGGGTGCGAGTTATAGTTAGCGCACCTAACTGTAACGGTTGAATTTCTCTGGTTTTGTATGAGTGGAATATCAGCCTAACTATAACGTCCCTGAAACCTCTGGTTTTCTCTGTGAATATCTAAGGTTTTTTAAATGCTAATTCCTAACTATAACGTCCCTGAAACCTATGGTTTTTTCAATGAATATATATGTATATATATATATATATATATATATATATATATATATATATATATATATATATATATATATATATATATATATATATATATATATATATATATTGCCTACTGGCAGTCGCCAGTAGGTACTTATAGTTAGGACCTTGTTTCTATTCAAAAAGTGTTTTTTTCTTTTGCCAATATCTTTGGCGCCGTTTGACGAATCTTCACAAAATTTTCAAAACGAATGGCCCGCTCTGGTCAGCTCCTGTCTTGAAAGTTTCGGGGTGATTCATTAAGCGGGGACTGAGAAAAAAGGGGGGTCCCAAAACGCATTTTCCCCATGTTAATTTCCATAGGAAACTTCAGACATGTCTACAGCCCAACCTGCTGAACGGAATTACACCAAATTTGGCAAAAAGGTAGCTCTTGGTTCAGAAAGCGCCCTTTTTTTAAATAGTGTAAATCCGTTCTAACATGCCGCACTGAATTTGCTGTCTACAAGCTACGATGTACATGTGGCTTAGATTACATTGGCAGTACAAAGCTCCCTGTACACAAGCGCATTCTTCAACATGTGAGGGCCATTGCTAATTCCGACCCAAACTACCCAGTGGCCAGACATTTTAAGTTGGTCCACAATAACAAACTAAAAGATTTGGAATACACTGTATTGGGGGCTGTTCCCATTTCCGGACGGGGTGGGAACCGTGAAAAAAGCCTACGCCAACTAGAGACACACTTCATCTTGGCGCTCGATACCAAGATGCCGAATGACCTCAACAATAGTGAGGACATGCACAATTTCCTCTAAATAAATAATAATTTTATTTCTAAGAAGGAAGTCCTCACTATACATCGACTGTATACATTCTCTGTATTTTATTAATTGATTTCTATATCACTGTTAGTTTATGATATTTAATGATCTTATCTGTTTGGATATTAGACACTATTGGCATTTGCACTTTAGCATTGTTCAGACTTGGACAAAGAGTATCTGCTAATTGTATAGATTTTGCACTAGCACTTTATTGTTATTATTGTGCCATATCATTATGCTTTGATCCTATTATTTTAGAAGGGATTGCCGGCAGCACTAGCTTATGCATACTGTGGTCATGCACTTGCATTTGAATACAGAGGTTAGCTTTATGTAGGATCAATTGGGCTATCTAATAATATTAATATGAGATATATGTTACCTTCTGATACCAATCTACACTGCGAGGTTTTGGCATGATTGTCAAACTTGAGCCAATTCACGAATTAATTCTCTGATTAGATCTATTTGTACACCGAATTTCAAAGTGGTTCTACAATACTTTGGGTCATGCGGGCATTTGAATCTTTAAATATCTTTCTAATATTTCTCCATTTTACACATCATGTATTTCGATTGACTTACTTAATGCCATCTAAGAGCTGTAATGCTAACAGTCTGTTTACTAGTTCTATCTACAGGACCACTCACTTTCTAGAATTATTAGTGCACTTTTTTTGTATTTATTGTTCCCTATCTTAGAGCGCGTCATGTGATCAAGCTTGCGTGTGCGAGCGAAACGTGTCATGGCGGGCACTAAGCCCGATCATTCCTGGATGTAATTGAATAAGGAAAATAAATTTTGCACTGCTCACCGCAACATTTCGTGTTGTTTGGATTTCCTGTGGAGATTTGAAGAGGTGCGTGCCAGGAGGCTCTGTTAATGATGTGACAGGGCAGGAACGCTGTTAATATATATATATATAAATAACCTTCTTAAAATTTTAGAAACACTCAGTCACGGGATGATGTCATCAGTGATGTCATTTGAGATATCATCAGTGATGTCACTGACCATGTCATGAGTGATGTAATATGCGAGGTCATCAGCAGTGTATTGCAGGGGTGCGAGTTATAGTTAGCGCACCTAACTATAACGGCTGAATTTCTCTGGTTTTGTACGAGTGGAATATCAGCCTAACTATAACGTTCCTGAAACCTGTGGTTTTCTCTGTGAATATCTAAGGTTTTTTAAATGCTAATTCCTAACTATAACGTCCTGAAACCTATGGTCTTTTCAATGAATATATATGTATATATATATATATATATTACCTACTGGCGGTTGCCAGTAGTTAGTTATAGTTAGGACCTTGTTTCTATTCAAAAAGCATTTTTTCTTTTGCCAATTTCTTTGGCGCCGTTTGGCGAAACTTCGCGAAATTTTCAAAACTAATGGCCCGCTCCGGTCAGCTCCTGTCTTAAAAGTTTCGGGGTGATTCATTAAGCGGGGACTGAGAAAAAAGGGGAGTCCCAAAACGCATTTTCCCCATGTTAATTTCCATAGGAAACTTTAGACATGGCTACAGCCTGACCTGCTGAACGGAATTACACCAAATTTGGCAAAAAGGTAGCTCTTGGTTCAGAAAGCGCTCTTTTTTTAAATGGTGTAAATCCGTTCAGTAGTTGCTGAGAAATTCAAGAAATAAAGAATTTATATATCTGAGCACCGAGGAGGATTTGCGACTCCTCCCGGCACGAGCTTCACTCTGATTGGCTGCCAACACTCTAAACCAGAATGTGTTGGCAGCCATCTTGTGACTCAGTAACCGAGTCACAAGAAAAAGGTTAAAAAAAAGGTAAAAAACAAGAAAAGGGGGCAGGGTAGAAACACCCTGACCCCCTAGGTCTCCTGCGATTCGTTTGTTAAAAAGCCCCCGGCTGGGCCAGGTCCCGGGGGCAATTGTAAATGATGGTGTGGGGGCCCATGGGGGCCCGCACAGCCCTGGGGACCGCCACCTCCCCAGAGCATTATAATTTATGCGCAGGGCATGTAGCCCCCCCGCAGCCCCGGGGACCACCACCTCCCCAGGGCTATATTTAAATAAGGGCAGGGGGCCTCTCAGCCCCCCCAAGCCCCGAGGACCACCACCTCCCTGGGGCTTTATTAAAATTGGGTTGGGGGCCTCGCAGGCCCCCCCAAAGCCCTGGGAACCGCAACCTCCCCGGGGCTATAACTAATAATTAGTGTGGGGGGGCTCAAACCCCCCACACTGCCCCAGGGACCACCACCTCCCCGGGGCCTCGAATATGTAAATACGGGGGTCCGTTGCAGACCTCAGGCCCCGGGGACCACAACATTTACATGTTGGAGGGGGGCCGCGCAGCCCCCCTCATGGAGCCCTTTATGGCCCTGGGGACCACCACCCCCCAGGGCCAGCTCCTGCAATGTCCCGGGGTGCCCACCCCCGGGACATTGCTGTTTGCTATGGCAGGGCGGGAGCCGTGCGGCTCCCGCCCTGTCATTGCGAACTCTGCTTTGCTTTTTGGAAGCGAGAGCAGGAAACCTGCTCTCGCTTCCAAAAAGCAAAGCAGATTGCTTTTGCACAAGGGGAGCTGCTGACATGTAGCTCCCCTTGTGCAAAAGCAATGCCGGCTCCTGCAGGAGGCGGGCAGCCGGCAGGGACCGTGGGGGCATTGGGGCTCCCCCCACGGTCCCCAATGCTAAGGGCCGGCCCTGGGGGATGGGGTCCCAGGGGCCAGAAGTGGCCCAGGAGGGGGGCCACATGGCCCCCTTCCCTTTAATTATAATTAAAAAAAAAAATCGAAAAGGCCGGCCCTGGGGGATGGGGTCCCCGGGGCCAAAATAGGCCTGAGGAGGGGGGCCATGCGGCCCCCCTCCCCAAAATTTTAAAAAAATCAACAAGGCTGCCAGGCCCCAGGGGATGGGGTCCCGAGGCCAAAAGTGGCCCAGGTAAGGGGGGCCACACGGCCCCCCTCCCATAAAATAACACATTTATAAAAAAGAAACCAGCAACTCACCGGAGGTCCCGCCCCCTCCCTGCATGATTCTGCAAACGCGCCCCCTGGCGCGTTCTAAGTTGGGAAATTAAGTCCCCTTGAATACTGAGGGTCCCTGGGGGCCAACTAGCCCACCAGCTATCTCCAGTAAGCACCACACAGCTGGATTGCAGAGAGGTGGTCCGAGGCCACGCCCCTTTTTACACCACTCTGCAAACACACATCTTGGCACACTGCTGGTGGGGCGATGAGAACCTCTTGTGTCCTGAGGACCTCAGGACACAAGTGGACTTCATCCCCGAGCAGCAGTGCACCAGGAGGCGAGTTTGCAGAGTGGTGTAAAAAGGGGGGCGTGGCCTCGGACCACTCTCAGCAATCCAGCTGTATGGGGCTTACTGGAGGTAACAGGAGGGCTAGTTGGACCCTAGGGACCCTCAGGGGGAAAGGGGACTTAATCCCCCAACTTAAAACGCACCAGGAGGTGCGTTTGCAGAGTGGTGGAGAAAGGGGGCGTGACCTGTGTCTACCTCTCAGCAATCCCACTGTGTGGGGCTTACTGGAGGTAAGAGGTAGGCTAGTTGGCCCCTAAGGACCCCCAGCAGTGAAGGGGACTTCAATCCCCATCGAAGAGCATGCCAGGGAGCGCGTTTGCAGAGTGGTGGGCAAAGGGGGTTTGGCCTGTTATGAGAATTTAGCAATCCTGCTGTGTGGTACTTACTAGAGGTAATAGGAGGGGTTGTTGGCCCCCAAGGATGTCCTTGGGGGCCAAGTACCCTCTTCTTACCTCTAGTAAGTCCCACACAGTAGGATTGCTAAGACGTCTTCGGAGGCCATGCCCCCTTTCTCCACCACTCTGCAAATGTGCCTCCTGGCAGACTACGGGATGGGGGATGAAGTCCACTTTACTCCTGAGGGACTTTGGGGGCCAAGAAGCCCTTCTGGTACCTCCTGTAAATCCTACACAGCGGAATTCCTGAGCGCTGGTCGGAGGCCCAGCACCCTTTCTCCACCACTCTGCAAACGTGGCTACTAGTTAAAGATGTGTTTGCAATGTAATAGGTTTCACATTTGCGAGAGTTAGAGCTATTGGTGTTGTAAATGTAAAAGTATTTTACTAATGTTTTTTGGAGTGGAGTAGATGTACGTTGTGTGTAGTGGAATTATGTGGTATGTTGTGCAGTGAAATTATATGGATAGAAAATATGTGGTATTTAGTGTATAGGAATTATGTAGAGTGGGAATATGTGTTATGGAGAGTAATTATGTGGTATGGTAGTCTTTGTTGTGGAGTGGTAACCTCAGGTTTAGTCTTCCTTGTTTCCATAGTAGCTCAAGTATGAACTCAGTGAGAGAAAAAAAGAAGGAATCACTGAGGAGCACTTGTGGACCTAGTCAGAGGTATGAGCAGGGCCACTGGAATTATGCGACTGTTTGGCTGCACCGACTTTTGCACAATTATACATTTCCTGCATTAGCCACATAATTTATCATCTGCTCCCTAATCTGCAGATTTGAACAAAAAAAGCCTTGTTTCTAGCTCAAACGGCTCAAACGTTACCAAAAATGCAGCGACAAGTGTTACAGCGTGGTGGAAGGCCCTTTGCAAACCGAAAATGGTCACCTGTTACTTATTGTTAAATGTGGGTGTTAAATTGGTACTAATGGTGTGCAAGCCACTCTTGCTTCCTTCCGCACCTCTCTTGCCTCTTTCTGCATTTCTGTTGCTTCTTTCTGCACATTTCTTTTTCTGCACTTCTCTTGCCTCTTTCTGCAAATTTCTTCTACTTTCTGCACCTCTCTTCCCTCTTTCTGCACGTCTGTTGCCTCTTTCTGCACCTCATTTGCTTCTTTCTGTACCCCTCTTGCCTCTTTCTGCACCCTTCTTCCCTCTTTCTGCACCTCTCTTGCCTTTTTCTGTACCCCTCTTATGTCTTTTTGCACCCTTTTTGCCTCTTTCTGCACCTCTGTTACTTCTTTCTGCACTTCTCTTCCTTTTTTCTGCAGATCTCTTGCCTCTTTCTGCACCTCACTTGCTTCTTTCAGCACCTCTGTTGGTTCTTTCTACACTACTCTTGCTTCTTTCTCCACCTCACTTGCCTCTTTCTGCACTTCTCTTGCTTCTTTCTACACCTCTGTTGCTTCTTTCAGCAATTCTCTTGCCTCTTTCTGTACTTTTCTTCCTTCTTTCAGCACCCCTCCTTTCTCTTTCTGTACCTCTCTTGCCTCTTTGTGCACCCCTCCTACCGTTTTCTGCACCCCTCTTGCCTCTTTTTGCACCTCTGTTGGTTCTTTTTGCACTGCTCTTGCTTCTTTCTGCACCTCACTTGCCTCTTTCTGCACTTCTCTTGCTTCTTTCTATACCTCTGTTGCTTCTTTCAGACATTCTCTTGCCTCTTTCTGTACTTCTCTTCCTTCTTTTTGCACCCTCCTGCCTCTTTCTGTACCTCTCTTGCCTCTTTATGCATCCCTCCTACCTTTTTCTGCACCCCTCTTGCCTCTTTTTGCACCTCTGTTGGTTCTTTCTACACTGCTCTTGCTACTTTCTGCACCTCACTTGCCTCTTTCTGCACTTCTCTTGCTTCTTTCTAAACCTCTGTTGCTTCTTTCAGCAATTCTCTTGCCTCTTTCTGCACTTCTCTTCCTTCTTTTTGCACCCCTCCTGCCTCTTTCTGTATCCCTCTTGCCTCTTTGTGCACCTCTCCTACCTCTTTCTGCACCCCTCTTGCCTCTTTCGGTACCTCTGTTGCTTCTTTCTGCACCCCTCCTGCCTCTTTCTGCACCCCTCTTTCCTATTTGTGCAACTCTCTTGCCTCTTTCTACACCTCTCTTCCCTCTTTCTGCACCACTCTTGCCTCTTTCTGTACCTCTGTTGCTTCTTTCTGCATTGCTCTTGCCTCTTTCTGCACCCTTCATGTCCCTTTCAGCACCTCTGTTGCTTCTTTCTGCACTTCTCTTCCTTCTTTCTGCACCCCTCGTGCCTCCTTCTGCACCTCTGTTGCTTCTTTCTGCACTTCTCTTGGTTCTTTCTGCACTGCTCTTGCATCTTTCTGCATCCCTCTTGCCTCTTTGAGCACCTCTTTTGCTTCTTTCTGCATTTCTCTTTCCTCTTTCTGCACCCCTCTTGCCTCTTTTTGCACCTCTGTTGGTTCTTTCTACACTGCTCTTGCTACTTTCTGCACCTCACTTGCCTCTTTCTGCACTTCTCTTGCTTCTTTCTAAACCTCTGTTGCTTCTTTCAGCAATTCTCTTGCCTCTTTCTGCACTTCTCTTCCTTCTTTCTGCACCTCTCCTGCCTCTTTCTGTACCCCTCTTGCCTCTTTGTGCACCTCTCCTACCTCTTTCTGCACCCCTCTTGCCTCTTTCGGTACCTCTGTTGCTTCTTTCTGCACCCCTCCTGCCTCTTTCTGCACCCCTCTTTCCTATTTGTGCAACTCTCTTGCCTCTTTCTACACCTCTCTTCCCTCTTTCTGCACCACTCTTGCCTCTTTCTGTACCTCTGTTGCTTCTTTCTGCACTTCTCTTGCCTCTTTCTGCACCCTTCATGCCCCTTTCAGCACCTCTGTTGCTTCTTTCTGCACTTCTCTTCCTTCTTTCTGCACCCCTCGTGCCTCCTTCTGCACCTCTGTTGCTTCTTTCTGCACTTCTCTTGGTTCTTTCTGCACTGCTCTTGCCTCTTTCTGTACCTCTGTTGCTTCTTTCTGCATTGCTCTTGCCTCTTTCTGCACCCTTCATGTCCCTTTCAGCACCTCTGTTGCTTCTTTCTGCACTTCTCTTCCTTCTTTCTGCACCCCTCGTGCCTCCTTCTGCACCTCTGTTGCTTCTTTCTGCACTTCTCTTGGTTATTTCTGCACTGCTCTTGCATCTTTCTGCATCCCTCTTGCCTCTTTGAGCACCTCTGTTGCTTCTTTCTGCACTTCTCTTCCTTCTTTCTGCACCCCTCGTGCCTCCTTCTGCACCTCTGTTGCTTCTTTCTGCACTTCTCTTCCCTCTTTCTGCACCACTCTTGCCTCTTTCTGTACCTCTGTTGCTTCTTTCTGCATTGCTCTTGCCTCTTTCTGCACCCTTCATGTCCCTTTCAGCACCTCTGTTGCTTCTTTCTGCACTTCTCTTCCTTCTTTCTGCACCCCTCATGCCTCCTTCTGCACCTCTGTTGCTTCTTTCTGCACTTCTCTTGGTTCTTTCTGCACTGCTCTTGCCTCTTTCTGCATCCCTCTTGCCTCTTTGAGCACCTCTTTTGCTTATTTCTGCATTTCTCTTTCCTCTTTCTGCACCCCTCTTGCCTCTTTCTGCACATCTGTTGGTTCTTTCTACACTGCTCTTGCTACTTTCTGCACCTCACTTGCCTCTTTCTGCACTTCTCTTGCTTCTTTCTAAACCTCTGTTGCTTCTTTCAGCAATTCTCTTGCCTCTTTCTGCACTTCTCTTCCTTGTTTTTGCACCCCTCCTGCCTCTTTCTGTACCTCTCTTGCCTCTTTGTGCACCTCTCCTACCTCTTTCTGCACCCCTCTTGCCTCTTTCGGTACCTCTGCTGCTTCTTTCTGCACCCCTCCTGCCTCTTTCTGCACCCCTCTTTCCTATTTGTGCAACTCTCTTGCCTCTTTCTACACCTCTCTTCCCTCTTTCTGCACCACTCTTGCCTCTTTCTGTACCTCTGTTGCTTCTTTCTGCACTTCTCTTGCCTCTTTCTGCACCCTTCATGCCTCTTTCAGCACCTCTGTTGCTTCTTTCGGCACTTCTCTTCCTTCTTTCTGCACCCCTCGTGCCTCTTTCTGCACCTCTGTTGCTTCTTTCTGCACTTCTCTTGGTTCTTTCTGCACTGCTCTTGCCTCTTTCTGCATCCCTCTTGCCTCTTTGAGCACCTCTTTTGCTTCTTTCTGCATTTATCTTTCCTCTTTCTGCACCCCTCTTGCCTCTTTCTGCACCTCTGTTGCTTCTTTCTGCACTTCTATTGCCTCTTTCTGCACCTCTCTTGCTTCTTTCTACACCTCACTTGCCTCTTTCAGCACTTCTGTTGCTTTTTTCTACAGATCTCTTGCCTCTTTCTGCACCTCACTTGCGTCTTACAGCACCTCTGTTGATTTTTTCTGCAGATCTCTTGCCCCTTTCTGCACCCTTCTTTTCTTTTTCCGCACATCTCTTGCCTCTTTCTGTACCTCTGTTACCTCCTTCTGTACTACTCTTGCTCTTTCTGCACCCTTCGTGCCTCTTTCAGCACATCTGTTGGTTCTTTCTGCACTGCTCTTGCTTTTTTCTGCACCTCACTTGCCTCTTTCTGCACTTTTCTTGCTTCTTTCTACACCTCTGTTGCTTCTTTCATCAATTCTCTTGCCTCTTTCTGCACTTCTCTTCCTTCTTTCTGCACCTCTCCGGCCTCTTTCTGTACCTCTCTTGCCTCTTTGTGCACCCCTCCTACCTTTTTCTGCACCCCTCTTGCCTCTTTTTGCACCTCTGTTGGTTCTTTCTACACTGCTCTTGCTACTTTCTGCACCTCACTTGCCTCTTTCTGCACTTCTCTTGCTTCTTTCTAAACCTCTGTTGCTTCTTTCAACAATTCTCTTGCCTCTTTCTGCACTTCTCTTCCTTCTTTTTGCACCCCTCCTGCCTCTTTCTGTACCCCTCTTGCCTCTTTCTGCACCTCTCCTACCTCTTTCTGCACCCCTCTTGCCTCTTTCGGTACCTCTGTTGCTTCTTTCTGAACCCCTCCTGCCTCTTTCTGCACCCCTCTTTCCTCTTTGTGCAACTATCTTGCCTCTTTCTACACCTCTCTTCCCTCTTTCTGCACCACTCTTGCCTCTTTCTGTACCTCTGTTGCTTCTTTCTGCACTTCTCTTGCCTCTTTCTGCACCCTTTGTGCCTCTTTCAGCACCTCTGTTGCTTCTTTCTGCACTTCTCTTCCTTCTTTCTGCACCCCTCGTGCCTCCTTCTGCACCTCTGTTGCTTCTTTCTGCACTTCTCTTGGTTCTTTCTGCACTGCTCTTGCCTCTTTCTGCATCCCTCTTGCCTCTTTGAGCACCTCTTTTGCTTCTTTCTGCATTTCTCTTTCCTATTTCTGCACCCCTCTTGCCTCTTTCTGCACCTCTGTTGCTTCTTTCTGCACTTCTATTGCCTCTTTCTGCACCTCTCTTGCTTCTTTCTACACCTCACTTGCCTCTTTCAGCACTTCTGTTGCTTTTTTCTGCAGATCTCTTGCCTCTTTCTGCACCTCACTTGCGTCTTTCAGCACCTCTGTTGATTTTTTCTGCAGTTCTCTTGCCCCTTTCTGCACCCTTCTTTTCTCTTTCTGCACCTCTCTTGCCTCTTACTGCACCCCTGTTCCCTGTTTCTGCACCTTTCCTGCCTGTTTCCGCTACATCTCTTGCCTCTTTCTGTACCTCTGTTACCTTCTTTCTAGTACTACTCTTGCTCTTTCTGCACCCTTCGCGCCTCATTCAGCACCTCTGTTGGTTCTTTCTGCACTGCTCTTGCTTCTTTCTGCACCTCACTTGCCTCTTTCTGCACTTCTCTTGCTTCTTTCTACACCTCTGTTGCTTCTTTCATCAATTCTCTTGCCTCTTTCTGCACTTCTCTTCCTTCTTTCTGCACCTTGCCGGCCTCTTTCTGTACCTCTCTTGTCTCTTTGTACACCCCTCCTACCTTTTTCTGCACCCCTTTTGCCTCTTTTTGCACCTCTGTTGGTTCTTTCTGCACTGCTCTTGCTTCTTTCCGCACCTCTCTTGCCTCTTTCTGCATTTCTGTTGCTTCTTTCTGCACATTTCTTTTTCTGCACTTCTCTTGCCTCTTTCTGCAACTCTCTTGCTTCTTTCTGCACCTCTCTTCCCTCTTTCTGCACCTCTGTTGCCTCTTTCTGCACCTCATTTGCTTCTTTCTGCACCCCTCTTGCCTCTTTCTGCACCTCTCTTCCCTCTTTCTGCACCTCTCTTGCCTCTTTCTGTACCCCTCTTACGTCTTTGCCTCTTTCTGCACCTCTGTTACTTCTTTCTGCACTTCTCTTCCTTCTTTCTGCAGACTCTCTTGCCTCTTTCTGCACCTCACTTGCTTCTTTCTGCACCTCTGTTGCTTCTTTCTGCACTACTCTTGCTTCTTTCTGCACCTCACTTGCCTCTTTCTGCACTTCTCTTGCTTCTTTCTGCACCTCTGTTGCTTCTTTCAGCAATTCTCTTGCCTCTTTCTGTACTTCTCTTCCTTCTTTCTGCACCCCTCCTGCCTCTTTCTGCACCTCTCTTGCCTCTTTGTGCACCTCTCCTACCTCTTTCTGCATCCCTCTTGCCTCTTTTTGCACCTCTGTTGGTTCTTTCTGCACTGCTCATGCTTCTTTCTGCACCTCACTTGCCTCTTTCTGCACTTCTCTTGCCTCTTTCTGTACCTCTGTTGCTTCTTTCAGCACATTCTCTTGCCTCTTTCTGCACTTCTCTTCCTTCTTTCTGCACCTCTCTTGCCTCTTTCTGCACCTCTCTTGCCTCTTTCTGCACCTCTCCTACCTCTTTCTGCACCTCTCTTGCCTCTTTCTGCACCTCTGTTGCTTCTTTCTGCACTTCTCTTGCCTACTTTCTGCACCTCACTTGCCTCTTTCTGCACTTCTCTTGCTTCTTTCTGCACCTCTGTTGCTTCTTTCATGCAATTCTCTTGCCTCTTTCTGCACTTCTCTTGCCTTCTTTCTGCACCTCTCTTGCCTCTTTCTGTACCTCTCTTGCCTCTTTCTGCACCTCTCTTACCTCTTTCTGCACCCCTCTTGCCTCTTTCTGCACCTCTGTTGGTTCTTTCTGCACTGCTCTTGCTTCTTTCTGCACCTCTCTTGCCTCTTTCTGCACTTCTGTTGCTTCTTTCTGCACATCTTTGCTTTTTCTGCACTTCTCTTGCCTCTTTCTGCACTTCTCTTCCTTCTTTCTGCACCTCTCTTGCCTCTTTCTGCACCTCTGTTGCCTCTTTCTGCACCTCTCTTGCCTCTTTCTGCACCCCTCTTGCCTCTTTCTGCACCTCTTCTTGCCTCTTTCTGCACCTCTCTTGCCTCTTTCTGTACCCTCTTGCGTCTTTTGCCTCTTTCTGCACCTCTGTTGCTTCTTTCTGCACTTCTCTTGCCTTCTTTCTGCACCTCTCTTGCCTCTTTCTGCACCTCTCTTGCCTCTTTCTGCACCTCTGTTGGTTCTTTCTACACTACTCTTGCTTCTTTCTGCACCTCACTTGCCTCTTTCTGCACTTCTCTTGCTTCTTTCTACACCTCTGTTGCTTCTTTCAGCAATTCTCTTGCCTCTTTCTGCACTTCTCTTCCTTCTTTCAGCACCCCTCCTGTCTCTTTCTGTACCTCTCTTGCCTCTTTGTGCACCTCTCTTACCGTTTTCTGCATCCCTCTTGCCTCTTTCTGCACCTCTGTTGGTTCTTTCTGCACTGCTCTTGCTTCTTTCTGCACCTCACTTGCCTCTTTCTGCACTTCTCTTGCTTCTTTCTACACCTCTGTTGCTTCTTTCAGCATTCTCTTGCCTCTTTCTGCACTCCTCTTCCTTCTTTTGCACCCTCCTGCCTCTTTCTGTACCTCTCTTGCCTCTTTGTGCACCTCTCCTACCTCCTTATGCACCCCTCTTGCCTCTTTTTGCACCTCTGTTGGTTCTTTCTGCACTGCTCTTGCTTCTTTCTACACCTCACTTGCCTCTTTCTGCACTTCTCTTGCTTCTTTCTAAACCTCTGTTGCTTCTTTCAGCAATTCTCTTGCCTCTTTCTGCCGTTCTCTTGCTTGTTTCTGCACCTCTCTTGCATCTTTCTGCACCTCTGTTGCCTCTTTCTGCACTTCACTTGCTTCTTTCTGCACCTCTCTTGCCTCTTTCGGCACCTCTGTTGCTTCTTTCTGCACCCCTCCTGCCTCTTTCTGCATCCCTCTTCCCTATTTGTGCAACTCTCTTGCCTCTTTCTACACCTCTCTTCCCTCTTTCTGCACCACTCTTGCCTCTTTCTGTACCTCTGTTGCTTCTTTCTGCACTTCTCTTGCCTCTTTATGCACCCTTCCTGCCTCTTTCAGCACCTCTGTTGCTTCTTTCTGCACTTCTCTTCCTTCTTTCTGCACCCCTCGTGCCTCCTTCTGCACCTCTGTTGCTTCTTTCTGCACTTCTCTTGGTTCTTTCTGCACTGCTCTTGCCTCTTTCTGCATCCCTCTTGCATCTTTGGGCACCTCTTTTGCTTCTTTCTGCACTTCTCTTTCCTCTTTCTGCACCGCTCTTGCCTCTTTCTGCACCTCTGTTGCTTCTTTCTGCACTTCTCTTGCCTCTTTCTGCACCTCTCTTGTTTCTTTCTGCACCTCTCTTGCTTCTTTCTGCACCTCTGTTGCTTCTTTCTGCAATTCTCTTGCCTCTTTCTGCACCTCTCTTGCCTCTTTCTGCACCTCTGTTGCCTCTTTCTGCACCTCTCTTGCCTCTTTCTGCACCTCTCTTGCCTCTTTCTGCACCCCTCTTGCCTCTTTCTGCACCTCTGTTGCCTCTTTCTGCACCCCTCCTGCCTCTTTCTGCACCTCTCTTGCCTCTTTCTGCACCTCTGTTGCCTCTTTCTGCACCTCTCTTGCCTCTTTCTGCACCTCTCTTGCCTCTTTCTGTACCTCTGTTGCTTCTTTCTGCACTTCTCTTGCCTCTTTCTGCACCCTTCATGCCTCTTTCCACACCTCTGCTGCTTCTTTCTGCACTTCTCTTGCCTCTTTCTTCACCCCTCTTGCCTCTTTCAGCACCTCTGTTGCTTCTTTCTGCACTTCTCTTGCTTCTTTCTGCACTTCTCTTGCCTCTTTCTGCACCTCTCTTGCCTCTTTCTGCACCTCTCTTGCTTCTTTCTGCATTTCTCTTGCCTCTTTCTGCACCCCTCTTGCCTCTTTCTGCACCTCTGTTGCTTCTTTCTGCACTTCTATTGCCTCTTTCTGCACCTCTCTTGCTTCTTTCTGCACCTCACTTGCCTCTTTCTAGCACCTCTGTTGCTTCTTTCTGCAGCTCTCTTGCCTCTTTCTGCACCTCTCTTGCCTCTTTCTGCACCTCTGTTGATTCTTTTCTGCAGATCTCTTGCCTCTTTCTGCACCCTTCTGTTGTCTTCTTTCTGCACCTCTCTTGCCTCTTTCTGCACCCTGTTCCCTGCTTTCTGCACCTTTCCTGCCTCTTTCTGCACTCTCTTGCCTCTTTCTGTACCTCTGTTACCTCCTTCTGTACTACTCTTGCCTCTTTCTGCACCCTTCGTGCCTCTTTCAGCACCTCTGTTGGTTCTTTCTGCACTGCTCTTGCTTCTTTCTGCACCTCACTTGCCTCTTTCTGCACTTCTCTTGCTTCTTTCTACACCTCTGTTGCTTCTTTCATCAATTCTCTTGCCTCTTTCTGCACTTCTCTTCCTTCTTTCTGCACCTCTCCTGCCTCTTTCTGTACCTCTCTTGCCTCTTTGTGCACCTCTCCTACCTCTTTCTGCACCCTCTTGCCTCTTTTTGCACCTCTGTTGGTTCTTTCTGCACTGCTCTTGCTTCTTTCTGCACCTCACTTGCCTCTTTCTGCACTTCTCTTGCTTCTTTCTAAACCTCTGTTGCTTCTTTCTGCAATTCTCTTGCCTTTTTCTGCACTTCTCTTGCTTGTTTCTGCACCTCTCTTGCCTCTTTCTGTACCTCACTTGCCTCTTTCTGCACCTCTCTTGCCTCTTTCTGCACCTCACTTGCCTCTTTCGGCACCTCTGTTGCTTCTTTCTGCACCCCTCCTGCCTCTTTCTGCACCCCCTTCCCTCTTTGTGCAACTCTCTTGCCTCTTTCTACACCTCTCTTCCCTCTTTCTGCACCACTCTTGCCTCTTTCTGTACCTCTGTTGCTTCTTTCTGCACTTCTCTTGCCTCTTTCTGCACCCTTCATGCCTCTTTCAGCACCTCTGTTGCTTCTTTCTGCACTTCTCTTCCTTCTTTCTGCACCCCTCGTGCCTCCTTCTGCACCTCTGTTGCTTCTTTCTGCACTTCTCTTGGTTCTTTCTGCACTGCTCTTGCCTCTTTCTGCATCCCTCTTGCCTCTTTGAGCACCTCTTTTGCTTCTTTCTGCACTTCTCTCTCCTCTTTCTGCACCCCTCTTGCCTCTTTCTGCACCTCTGTTGCTTCTTTCTGCACTTCTATTGCCTCTTTCTGCACCTCTCTTGCTTCTTTCTGCACCTCACTTGCCTCTTTCAGCACCTCTGTTGCTTTTTTCTGCAGATCTCTTGCCTCTTTCTGCACCTCACTTGCCTCTTTCAGCACCTCTGTTGCTTTTTTCTGCAGATCTCTTGCCTCTTTCTGCACCCCTCTTTTCTCTTTCTGCACCTCTCTTGCCTCTTTCTGCACCCCTGTTCCCTGTTTCTGCACCTTTCCTGCCTGTTTCTGCACCTCTCTTGCCTCTTTCTGTACCTCTGTTGCCTCTTTCTGCACTTCTCTTGCTCTTTCTGCACCCTTCGTGCCTCTTTCAGCACCTCTGTTGGTTCTTTCTGCACTGCTCTTGCTTCTTTCTGCACCTCACTTGCCTCTTTCTGCACTTCTCTTGCTTCTTTCTACACCTCTGTTGCTTCTTTCATCAATTCTCTTGCCTCTTTCTGCACTTCTCTTCCTTCTTTCTGCACCTCTGCATGCCTCTTTCTGTACCTCTCTTGCCTCTTTGTGCACCTCTCCTACCTCTTTCTGCACCCCTCTTGCCTCTTTTTGCACCTCTGTTGGTTCTTTCTGCACTGCTCTTGCTTCTTTCTGCACCTCTCTTGCCTCTTTCTGCACTTCTCTTGCTTCTTTCTGCACCTCTGTTGCTTCTTTCTGCACCTCTCTTTGCTCTTTCTGCACCTCTCTTGCCTCTTTCTGCACCTCTCTTCCCTCTTTCTGCACCTCTCTTGCCTCTTTCTGCACCTCATTTGCCTCTTTCTGTACCTCTCTTGCCTCTTTCTGCACCTCTCTTGCCTCTTTCTGCACCTCTCTTGCCTCTTTCTGCACCCTCTTACGTCTTTGCCTCTTTCTGCACCTCTGTTGCTTCTTTCTGCACCTCTCTTCCCTCATTCTGCACCTCTCTTGCCTCTTTCTTCACCTCTCTTGCTTCTTTCTGCACCTCTCTGCCTATTTATGCACTACTCTTGCTTCTTTCTGCACCTCACGTGCCTCTTTCTGCACTTCTCTTGCTTCTTTCTACACCTCTGTTGCTTCTTTCAGCAATTCTCTTGCCTCTTTCTGCACTTCTCTTCCTTCTTTCTGCACCCCTCCTGCCTCTTTCTGTACCTCTCTTGCCTCTTTGTGCACCCCTCCTACCGTTTTCTGCACCCCTCTTGCCTCTTTTTGCACCTCTGTTGGTTCTTTCTGCACTGCTCTTGCTTCTTTCTGCACCTCACTTGCCTCTTTCTGCACTTCTCTTGCATCTTTCTATACCTCTGTTGCTTCTTTCAGACATTCTCTTGCCTCTTTCTGCACTTCTCTTCCTTCTTTTTGCACCCTCCTGCCTCTTTCTGTACCTCTCTTGCCTCTTTATGCATCCCTCCTACCTTTTTCTGTACCCCTCTTGCCTCTTTTTGCACCTCTGTTGGTTCTTTCTACACTGCTCTTGCTACTTTCTGCACCTCACTTGCCTCTTTCTGCACTTCTCTTGCTTCTTTCTACACCTCTGTTGCTTCTTTCATCAATTCTCTTGCCTCTTTCTGCACTTTTCTTGCCTTCTTTCTGCACCTTTCCTGCCTCTTTCTGTACCTCTCTTGCCTCTTTCTGCACCTCTCTTGCTTCTTTCTGCACCTCTCTTGCCTCTTTCTGCACCTCTGTTGCTTCTTTCTGCACTGCTCTTGCCTCTTTCTGCACCTCTCTTGCCTCTTTCTGCACTTCTCTTGCTTCTTTCTGCACACTTTCTTCTTTCTGCACCTCTCTTGCCTCTTTCTGCACATCTCTTGCTTCTTTCTGCACCTCTCTTGCCTCTTTCTGCACCTCTGTTGCCTCTTTCTGCACCTCTCTTGCTTCTTTCTGCACCTCTCTTGCCTCTTTCTGCACCTCTCTTGCCTCTTTCTGCACCTCTCTTGCCTCTTTCTGCACCTCTCTTACGTCTTCTTGCCTCTTTCTGCACCTCTGTTGCTTCTTTCTGCACTTCTCTTGCTTCTTTCTGCACATCTCTTGCCTCTTTCTGCACCTCTCTTGCTTCTTTCAGCACCTCTGTTGGTTCTTTCTGCACTACTCTTGCTTCTTTCTCTGCACCTCACTTGCCTCTTTCTGCACTTCTCTTGCTTCTTTCTGCACCTCTGTTGCTTCTTTCAGCAATTCTCTTGCCTCTTTCTGCACTTCTCTTCCTTCTTTCTGCACCCTCCTTGCCTCTTTCTGTACCTCTCTTGCCTCTTTGTGCACCTCTCCTACCTCTTTCTGCACCCCTCTTGCCTCTTTTTGCACCTCTGTTGGTTCTTTCTGCACTGCTCTTGCTTCTTTCTGCACCTCACTTGCCTCTTTCTGCACTTCTCTTGCTTCTTTCTACACCTCTGTTGCTTCTTTCAGCACATTCTCTTGCCTCTTTCTGCACTTCTCTTCCTTCTTTCTGCACCCCTCCTGCCTCTTTCTGTACCCCTCTTGCCTCTTTCTGCACTCTCACTTGCTTCTTTCTGCACCTCTCTTGCCTCTTTTTGCACCTCTGTTGCTTCTTTCTGCACCCCTCCTGCCTCTTTCTGCATCCCTCTTCCCTCTTTGTGCAACTCTCTTGCCTATTTCTACACCTCTCTTCCCTCTTTCTGCACCACTCTAGACTCTTTCTGTACCTCTGTTGCTTCTTTCTGCACTTCTCTTGCCTCTTTCTGCACCCTTCATGCCTCTTTCAGCACCTCTGTTGCTTCTTTCTGCACTTCTCTTCCTTCTTTCTGCACCCCTCGTGCCTCACTTCTGCACCTCTGTTGCTTCTTTCTGCACTTCTCTTGGTTCTTTCTGCACTGCTCTTGCCTCTTTCTGCATCCCTCTTGCCTCTTTGAGCACCTCTTTTGCTTCTTTCTGCACTTCTCTTCCTCTTTCTGCACCCCTCTTGCCTCTTTCTGCACATCTGTTGGTTCTTTCTGCACTGCTCTTGCTTCTTTCTGCACCTCACTTGCCTCTTTCTGCACTTCTCTTGCTTCTTTCTAAACCTCTGTTGCTTCTTTCAGCAATTCTCTTGCCTCTTTCTGCACTTCTCTTGCCTTGTTTCTGCACCTCTCTTGCCTCTTTCTGCACCTCTCTTGCCTCTTTCTGCACCTCTCTTGCCTCTTTCTGCACCTCTCTTGCCTCTTTCGGCACCTCTGTTGCTTCTTTCTGCACCCTCCTGCCTCTTTCTGCATCCCTCTTCCCTCTTTGTGCAACTCTCTTGCCTCTTTCTACACCTCTCTTCCCTCTTTCTGCACCACTCTTGCCTCTTTCTGTACCTCTGTTGCTTCTTTCTGCACTTCTCTTGCCTTTTTTTGCACCCTTCATGCCTCTTTCAGCACCTCTGTTGCTTCTTTCTGCACTTCTCTTCCTTCTTTCTGCACCCTCGTGCCTCTTTCTGCACTTCTGTTGCTTCTTTCTGCACTTCTCTTGGTTTTTTCTGCATTGCTCTTGCCTCTTTCTGCATCCCTCTTGCCTCTTTGAGCACCTCTTTTGCTTCTTTCTGCACTTCTCTCTCCTCTTTCTGCACCTCTCTTGCCTCTTTCTGCACCTCTGTTGCTTCTTTCTGCACTTCTATTGCCTCTTTCTGCACCTCTCTTGCTTCTTTCTGCACCTCACTTGCCTCTTTCAGCACCTCTGTTGCTTTTTTCTGCAGATCTCTTGCCTCTTTCTGCACCTCACTTGCCTCTTTCAGCACCTCTGTTGATTTTTCTGCAGATCTCTTGCCTCTTTCTGCACCCTCTTTTCTCTTTCTGCACCTCTCTTGCCTCTTATCTGCACCCCTGTTCCCTCTTTCTGCACCTTTCCTGCCTGTTTCTGCACCTCTCTTGCCTCTTTCTGTACCTCTGTTGCCTCTTTCTGCACTTCTCTTGCTCTTTCTGCACCCTTCGTGCCTCTTTCAGCACCTCTGTTGGTTCTTTCTGCACTGCTCTTGCTTCTTTCTGCACCTCACTTGCCTCTTTCTGCACTTCTCTTGCTTCTTTCTACACCTCTGTTGCTTCTTTCATGCAATTCTCTTGCCTCTTTCTGCACTTCTCTTCCTTCTTTCTGCACCTCTCCTGCCTCTTTCTGTACCTCTCTTGCCTCTTTGTGCACCTCTCCTACCTCTTTCTGCACCCCTCTTGCCTCTTTTTGCACCTCTGTTGGTTCTTTCTGCACTGCTCTTGCTTCTTTCTGCACCTCACTTGCCTCTTTCTGCACTTCTCTTGCTTCTTTCTAAACCTCTGTTGCTTCTTTCAGCAATTCTCTTGCCTCTTTCTGCACTTCTCTTCCTTCTTTCTGCACCCTCCTGCCTCTTTCTGTACCTCTGCTTGCCTCTTTCTGCACCTCACTTGCTTCTTTCTGCACCTCTCTTGCCTCTTTCGGTACCTCTGTTGCTTCTTTCTGCACCCCTCCTGCCTCTTTCTGCATCCCTCTTTCCTCTTTGTGCAACTCTCTTGCCACTTTCTACACCTCTCTTCCCTCTTTCTGCACCACTCTTGCCTCTTTCTGTACCTCTGTTGCTTCTTTCTGTACTTCTCTTGCCTCTTTCTGCACCCTTCATGCCTCTTTCAGCACCTCTGTTGCTTCTTTCTGCACTTCTCTTCCTTCTTTCTGCACCCCTCGTGCCTCCTTCTGCACCTCTGTTGCTTCTTTCTACACTTCTCTTGGTTCTTTCTGCATTGCTCTTGCCTCTCTCTGCATCCCTCTTGCCTCTTTGAGCACCTCTCTTGCTTCTTTCTGCACTTCTCTTTCCTCTTTCTGCACCTCTTTTGCTTCTTTCTGCACATCTATTGCTTCTTTCTGCACTTCTATTGCCTCTTTCTGCACCTCTCTTGCTTCTTTCTGCACCTCACTTACCTCTTTCAGCACCTCTGTTGCTTTTTTCTGCAGATCTCTTGCCTCTTTCTGCACCTCACTTGCCTCTTTCAGCACCTCTGTTGCTTTTTTCTGCAGATCTCTTGCCTCTTTCTGCACCCTTCTTTTCTCTTTCTGCACCTCTCTTGCCTCTTTCTGCACCCTGTTCCCTCTTTCTGCACCTTTCCTGCACTCTTTCTGCACCTCTGTTGCCTCTTTCTGTACCTGCTCTTGCCTCTTTCTGCACCTCTCTTGCCTCTTTCTGCACTTCTCTAGCCTCCTTCTACATCTCTGTTGCTTCTTTCTGCACCCCTCTTGCCTCTTTCTGGACCTCTCTTCCTTCTTTCTGCACCTCTCTTGCCTCTTTCTGCACCTCTGTTGCCTCTTTCTGCACCTCTCCTGCCTTTTTCTGCACCCCTCTTGCCTCTTTCTGCACCTCTGTTGCTTCTTTCTGCACTGCTCTTGCTTCTTTCTGCACCTGCTCTTGCCTCTCTTTGCACTTCTCTTGCTTCTTTCTACACCTCTGTTGCTTCTTTCTGCAAATTCTCATGCCTCTTTCTGCACCTCTCTTCCTTCTTTCTGCACCCCTCCTGCCTCTTTCTGTACCTCTCTTGCCTCTTTGTGCACCTCTCCTACCTCTTTCTGCATCCCTCTTGCCTCTTTTAGCACCTCTGTTGGTTCTTTCTGCACTGCTCTTGCTTCATTCTGCACCTCACTTGCCTCTTTCTGCACTTCACTTGCTTCTTTCTACACCTCTGTTGCTTCTTTCAGCAATTCTCTTAGCCTCTTTCTGCACTTCTCTTGCTTCTTTCTGCACCTCTCTTGCGTCTTTCTGCACCTCTGTTGCCTCTTTCTGCACCTTCACTTGCTTCTTTCTGCACCTCTATTGCCTCTTTCTGCACCTCTGTTAATTCTTTCTGCACCTCTCTTGCATCTTTCTGCACCCCTCTTGCCTCTTTCTGCAACTCTGTTGCCTCTTTCTATACCTCTCTTGCCTCTTTCTGCACCACTCTTGCCTCTTTCTGTACCTCTGTTGCCTCATTTCTGCACTTCTCTTGCCTCTTTCTGCACCCTTTCGTGCCTCTTTCTGCACCTCTGTTGCTTCTTTCTGCACTTCTCTTCCTTCTTTCTGCACCCCTCGTGCCTCCTTCTGCACCTCTGTTGCCTCTTTCAACGCCTCTGTTGGTTCTTTCTGCACTGCTCTTGCTACTTTCTGCACCTCACTTGCCACTTTCTGCACTTCTCTTGATTCTTTCTAAACCTCTGTTGCTCCTTTCAGCAATTCTCTTGCCTCTTTCTTCACTTCTCTTGCTTCTTTCTGCACCTCTCTTGCGTCTTTCTGCAACTCTGCTTGCCTCTTTCTGCACTTCACTTGCTTCTTTCTGCACCTCTCTTGCCTCTTTCTGCATCCCTCTTGCCTCTTTGAGCACCTCTCTTGCTTCTTTCTGCATTTCTCTTTCCTCTTTCTGCACCTCTCTTGCCTCTTTCTGCACCTCTGTTGCTTCTTTCTGCACTTCTATTGCCTCTTTCTGCACCTCTCTTGCTTCTTTCTACACCTCACTTGCCTCTTTCAGCACTTCTGTTGCTTCTTTCTGCAGATCTCTTGCCTCTTTCTGCACCTCACTTGCCTCTTTCAGCACCTCTGTTGATTTTTTCTGCAGATCTCTTGCCTCTTTCTGCACCCTTCTTTTCTCTTTCTGCACCTCTCTTGCCTCTTATCTGCACCCCTGTTCCCTCTTTCTGCACCTTTCCTGCCTGTTTCTGCACATCTCTTGCCTCTTTCTATACCTCTGTTGCCTCTTTCTGCACCTCTCTTGCTCTTTCTGCATCCTTCGTGCCTCTTTCAGCACCTTTGTTGGTTCTTTCTGCACTGCTCTTGCTTCTTTCTGCACCTCACTTGCCTCTTTCTGCATCTCTCTTGCCTCTTTCTGCACTACTGTTCATTGTTTCTGCACCTTTCCTGCCTGTTTCTGCACCTCTCTTGCCTCTTTCTGCACCCTCCTGCCTCTTTCTGCACCTCTGTTGCTTCTTTCTGCACTTCTCTTCCTTCTTTCTGCACCCCTCATGCCTCTTTCAGCACCTCTGTTGCTTCTTTCTGCACTCTTCTTCCTTCTTTCTGCACCCCTCGTGCCTCCTTCTGCACCTCTGTTGCCTCTTTTTGCACCTCTGTTGGTTCTTTCTGCACTGCTCTTGCTCCTTTCTGCACCTCACTTGCCTCTTTCTGCACTTCTCTTACTTCTTATCTAAACCTCTGATGCTTCTTTCAGCAATTCTCTTGCCTCTTTCTGTCACTTCTCTTGCTTGTTTCTGCACCTCTCTTGCATCTTTCTGCACCTCTGTTGCCTCTTTCTGCACTTCACTTGCTTCTTTCTGCACCTCTCTTGCCTCTTTCAGCACCTCTGTTGCTTCTTTCTGCACCTCTCCTGCCTCTTTCTGCACCCCTCTTCCCTCTTTGTGCAACTCTCTTGCCTCTTTCTGCACCTCTCTTCCCTCTTTCTGCACCACTCTTGCCTCTTTCTGTACCTCTGTTGCTTCTTTCTGCACTTCTCTTGCCTCTTTCTGCACCCTTTGTGCACTCTTTCAGCACCTCTGTTGCTTCTTTCTGCACTTCTCTTCCTTTCTTTCTGCACCTCTCGTGCCTCTTTCTGCACCTCTGTTGCTTCTTTCTGCACTTCTCTTGGTTCTTTCTGCACTTCTCTTGCCTCTTTCTGCACCCTTCGTGCCTCTTTCTGCACCTCCGTTGCTTCTTTCTGCACTTCTCTTCCTTCTTTCTGCACCCCTCTTGCCTCTTTCTGCACCTCTGTTGCTTCTTTCTGTAATTTCTATTGCCTCTTTCTGCACCTCTCTTGCTTCTTTCTGCACCTCACTTGCCTCTTTCAGCAAATTCTCATTGCCTCTTTCTGCACTTCTCTTCCTTCTTTCTGCACCCCTCCTGCCTCTTTCTGTACCTCTCTTGCCTCTTTGTGCACCTCTCCTACCTCTTTCTGCACCCCTCTTGCCTCTTTTTGCACCTCTGTTGGTTCTTTCTGCACTGCTCTTGCTTCTTTCTGCACCTCACTTGCCTCTTTCTGCACTTCTCTTGCTTCTTTCTACACCTCTGTTGCTTCTTTCAGCAATTCTCTTAGCCTCTTTCTGCACTTCTCTTGCTTCTTTCTGCACCTCTCTTGCATCTTTCTGCACCTCTGTTGCCTCTTTCTGCACTTCACTTGCTTCTTTCTGCACCTCTCTTGCCTCTTTCGGCACCTCTGTTGATTCTTTCTGCACCCGCTCCTGCATCTTTCTGCACCCCTCTTGCCTCTTTGTGCAACTCTCTTGCCTCTTTCTATACCTCTCTTCCATCTTTCTGCACCACTCTTGCCTCTTTCTGTACCTCTGTTGCTTCTTTCTGCACTTCTCTTGCCTCTTTCTGCACCCTTTGTGCCTCTTTCAGCACCTCTGTTGCTTCTTTCTGCACTTCTCTTCCTTCTTTCTGCACCCCTTGTGCCTCCTTCTGCACCACTGTTGCCTCTTTCAGCACCTCTGTTGGTTCTTTTTGCACTGCTCTTGCTTCTTTCTGCACCTCACTTGCCTCTTTCTGCACTTCTCTTGCTTCTTTCTAAACCTCTGTTGCTTCTTTCAGCAATTCTCTTGCCTCTTTCTGCACTTCTCTTGCTTCTTTCTGCACCCCTCTTGCGTCTTTCTGCACCTCTGTTGCCTCTTTCTGCACTTCTACTTGCTTCTTTCTGCACCTCTCTTGCCTCTTTCTGCATCCCTCTTGCCTCTTTCTAGCACCTCTCTTGCTTCTTTCTGCATTTCTCTTGCCTCTTTCTGCACCCCTCTTGCCTCTTTCTGCACCTCTGTTGCTTCTTTCTGCACTTCTATTGCCTCTTTCTGCACCTCTCTTGCTTCTTTCTACACCTCACTTGCCTCTTTCAGCACCTCTGCTTGCTTTTTCTGCAGATCTCTTGCCTCTTTCTGCAATTCACTTGCCTCTTTCAGCACCTCTGTTGCTTTTTTCTGCAGATCCCTTGCCTCTTTCTGCACCCCTCCTCTCTCTTTCTGCACCTCTCTTGCCTCTTTCTGCACCCCTGGTCCCTGTTTCTGCACCTTTCCTGCCTGTTCTGCACCTCTATTGCCTCTTTCTGTACCTCTGTTGCCTCTTTCTGTACTTCTCTTGCTCTTTCTGCACCCTTCGCGCCTCTTTCAGCACCTCTGTTGGTTCTTTCTGCACTGCTCTTGCTTCTTTCTGCACCTCACTTGCCTCTTTCTGCATCTCTCTTGCCTCTTTCTGCACTACTGTTCATTGTTTCTGCACCTTTCCTGCCTGTTTCTGTACCTCTCTTGCCTCTTTCTGCACCCTTGTGCCTCTTTCAGCACCTCTGTTGTTTCTTTCTGCACTTCTCTTCCTTCTTTCTGCACCTCTCATGCCTTTTTCAGCATCTCTGTTGCTTCTTTCTGCACTCTTCTTCCTTCTTTCTGCACCCTCGTGCCTCCTTCTGCACCTCTGTTGCCTCTTTCAGCACCTCTGTTGGTTCTTTCTGCACTGCTCTTGCTTCTTTCTGCACCTCACTTGCCTCTTTCTGCACTTCTCTTAATTCTTATCTAAACCTCTGATGCTTCTTTCAGCAATTCTCTTGCCTCTTTCTGCACTTCTCTTGCTTGTTTCTGCACCTCTCTTGCATCTTTCTGCAACTCTGTTGCCTCTTTCTGCACTTCACTTGCTTCTTTCTGCACCTCTCTTGCCTCTTTCAGCACCTCTGTTGCTTCTTTCTGCACCTCTCCTGCCTCTTTCTGCACCCCTCTTCCCTCTTTGTGCAACTCTCTTGCCTCTTTCTACACCTCTCTTCCCTCTTTCTGCACCACTCTTGCCACTTTCTGCACCTCTGTTGCTTCTTTCTGCACTTCTCTTGCCTCTTTCTGCACCCTTTGTGCATCTTTCTGCACCTCTGTTGCTTCTTTCTGCACTTCTCTTCCTTTCTTTCTGCACCTCTCGGGCCTCCTTCTGCACCTCTGTTGCCTACTTTCTGCACTTCTCTTGCTTCCTTCTGCACTTCTCTTGCCTCTTTCTGCACCTCTTCGTGCACTCTTTCAGCACCTCTGTTGCTTCTTTCTGCACTTCTCTTGCCTTCTTTCTGCACCTCTCTTGCCTCTTTCTGCACCTCTGTTGCTTCTTTCTGTACATTTTATTGCCTCTTTCTGCACCTCTCTAGCTTCTTTCTGCACCTCACTTGCCTCTTTCAGCAAATTCTCATGCCTCTTTCTGCACTTCTCTTGCCTTCTTTCTGCACCCCTCCTGCCTCTTTCTGTACCTCTCTTGCCTCTTTGCTGCACCTCTCCTACCTCTTTCTGCATCCCTCTTGCCTCTTTTTGCACCTCTGTTGCTTCTTTCTGCACTGCTCTTGCTTCATTCTGAACCTCACTTGCCTCTTTCTGCACTTCACTTGCTTCTTTCTAAACCTCTGTTGCTTCTTTCAGCAATTCTCTTAGCTCTTTCTGCACTTCTCTTGCTTGTTTCTGCACCTCTCTTGCGTCTTTCTGCACCTCTGTTGCCTCTTTCTGCACTTCACTTGCTTCTTTCTGCACCTCTATTGCCTCTTTCGGCACCTCTGTTAATTCTTTTTGCACCCGTCCTGCATCTTTCTGCACCTCTCTTGCCTATTTGTGCAACTCTCTTGCCTCTTTCTATACCTCTCTTGCCATCTTTCTGCACCTACTCTTGCCTCTTTCTGTACCTCTGTTGCTAATTTCTGCACTTCTCTTGCCTCTTTCTGCACCTCTCGTGCCTCTTTCTAGCACCTCTGTTGCTTCTTTCTGCACTTCTCTTCCTTCTTTCTGCACCCCTTGTGCCTCCTTCTGCACCTCTGTTGCCTCTTTCAACGCCTCTGTTGGTTCTTTCTGCACTGCTCTTGCTACTTTCTGCACCTCACTTGCCACTTTCTGCACTTCTCTTAATTCTTTCTAAACCTCTGTTGCTCCTTTCAGCAATTCTCTTGCCTCTTTCTTCACTTCTCTTGCTTGTTTCTGCACCTCTCTTGCGTCTTTCTGCAACTCTGTTGCCTCTTTCTGCACTTCACTTGCTTCTTTCTGCACCTCTCTTGCCTCTTTCTGCATCCCTCTTGCCTCTTTGAGCACCTCTTTTGCTTCTTTCTGCATTTCTCTTTCCTCTTTCTGCACCCCTCTTGCCTCTTTCTGCACCTCTGTTGCTTCTTTCTGCACTTCTATTGCCTCTTTCTGCACCTCTCTTGCTTCTTTCTACACCTCACTTGCCTCTTTCAGCACTTCTGTTGCTTTTTTCTGCAGATCTCTTGCCTCTTTCTGCACCTCACTTGCGTCTTTCAGCACCTCTGTTGATTTTTTCTGCAGATCTCTTGCCCCTTTCTGCACCCTTCTTTTCTCTTTCTGCACCTCTCTTGCCTCTTACTGCACCCCTGTTCCCTGTTTCTGCACCTTTCCTGCCTGTTTCTGCACCTCTCTTGCCTCTTTCTGTACCTCTGTTACCTCCTTCTGCACTACTCTTGCTCTTTCTGCACCCTTCGCGCCTCTTTCAGCACATCTGTTGCTTCTTTCTGCACTGCTCTTGCTTCTTTCTGCACCTCACTTGCCTCTTTCTGCATCTCTCTTGCCTCTTTCTGCACTACTGTTCATTGTTTCTGCACCCTTTCCTGCCTGTTTCTGTACCTCTCTTGCCTCTTTCTGCACCTCTCGTTGCCTCTTTCAGCACCTCTGTTGCTTCTTTCTGCACTTCTCTTCCTTCTTTCTGCACCTCTCATGCCTTTTTCAGCATCTCTGTTGCTTCTTTCTGCACTCTTCTTCCTTCTTTCTGCACCCCTCGTGCCTCCTTCTGCACCTCTGTTGCCTCTTTCAGCACCTCTGTTGGTTCTTTCTGCACTGCTCTTGCTTCTTTCTGCACCTCACTTACCTCTTTCTGCACTTCTCTTAATTCTTATTAAACCTCTGATGCTTCTTTCAGCAATTCTCTTGCCTCTTTCTTCACTTCTCTTGCTTGTTTCTGCACCTCTCTTGCATCTTTCTGCAACTCTGTTGCCTCTTTCTGCACTTCACTTGCTTCTTTCTGCACCTCTCTTGCCTCTTTCGGCACCTCTGTTGCTTCTTTCTGCACCTCTCCTGCCTCTTTCTGCACCCCTCTTCCCTATTTGTCCAACTCTCTTGCCTCTTTCTACACCTCTCTTCCCTCTTTCTGCACCACTCTTGCCACTTTCTGTACCTCTGTTGCTTCTTTCTGCACTTCTCTTGCCTCTTTATGCACCCTTTGTGCATCTTTCAGCACCTCTGTTGCTTCTTTCTGCACTTCTCTTCCTTTCTTTCTGCACCCCTCGGGCCTCCTTCTGCACCTCTGTTGCTACTTTCTGCACTTCTCTTGGTTCCTTCTGCACTTCTCTTGCCTCTTTCTGCACCCTTCGTGCCTCTTTCAGCACCTCCGTTGCTTCTTTCTGCACTTCTCTTCCTTCTTTCTGCACCCCTCTTGCCTCTTTCTGCACCTCTGTTGCTTCTTTCTGTAATTTTATTGCCTCTTTCTGCACCTCTCTAGCTTCTTTCTGCACCTCACTTGCCTCTTTCAGCAAATTCTCATGCCTCTTTCTACACTTCTCTTCCTTCTTTTTGCACCCCTCCTGCCTCTTTCTGTACCTCTCTTGCCTCTTTGTGCACCTCTCCTACCTCTTTCTGCATCCCTCTTGCCTTTTTTTGCACCTCTGTTGGTTCTTTCTGCACTGCTCTTGCTTCATTCTGAACCTCACTTGCCTCTTTCTGCACTTCACTTGCTTCTTTCTAAACCTCTGTTGCTTCTTTCAGCAATTCTCTTAGCTCTTTCTGCACTTCTCTTGCTTGTTTCTGCACCTCTCTTGCGTCTTTCTGCACCTCTGTTGCCTCTTTCTGCACTTCACTTGCTTCTTTCTGCACCTCTATTGCCTCTTTCGGCACCTCTGTTAATTCTTTTTGCACCCGTCCTGCATCTTTCTGCACCCCTCTTCCCTATTTGTGCAACTCTCTTGCCTCTTTCTATACCTCTCTTCCATCTTTCTGCACCACTCTTGCCTCTTTCTGTACCTCTGTTGCTAATTTCTGCACTTCTCTTGCCTCTTTCTGCACCCTTCGTGCCTCTTTCAGCACCTCTGTTGCTTCTTTCTGCACTTCTCTTCCTTCTTTCTGCACCCCTTGTGCCTCCTTCTGCACCTCTGTTGCCTCTTTCAACGCCTCTGTTGGTTCTTTCTGCACTGCTCTTGCTACTTTCTGCACCTCACTTGCCACTTTCTGCACTTCTCTTAATTCTTTCTAAACCTCTGTTGCTCCTTTCAGCAATTCTCTTGCCTCTTTCTTCACTTCTCTTGCTTGTTTCTGCACCTCTCTTGCGTCTTTCTGCAACTCTGTTGCCTCTTTCTGCACCTCTACTTGCTTCTTTCTGCACCTCTCTTGCCTCTTTCTGCATCCCTCTTGCCTCTTTGAGCACCTCTCTTGCTTCTTTCTGCATTTCTCTTTCCTCTTTCTGCACCCCTCTTGCCTCTTTCTGCTCCTCTGTTGCTTCTTTCTGCACTTCTATTGCCTCTTTCTGCACCTCTCTTGCTTCTTTCTACACCCCACTTGCCTCTTTCAGCACTTCTGTTGCTTCTTTCTGCAGATCTCTTGCCTCTTTCTGCACCTCACTTGCCTCTTTCAGCACCTCTGTTGATTTTTTCTGCAGATCTCTTGCCTCTTTCTGCACCCTTCTTTTCTCTTTCTGCACCTCTCTTGCCTCTTACTGCACCCCTGTTCCCTGTTTCTGCACCTTTCCTGCCTGTTCCGCACATCTCTTGCCTCTTTCTGTACCTCTGTTACCTCCTTCTGTACTACTCTTGCTCTTTCTGCACCCTTCGCGCCTCTTTCAGCACATCTGTTGGTTCTTTCTGCACTGCTCTTGCTTCTTTCTGCACCTCACTTGCCTCTTTCTGCATCTCTCTTGCCTCTTTCTGCACTACTGTTCATTGTTTCTGCACCTTTCCTGCCTGTTTCTGTACCTCTCTTGCCTCTTTCTGCACCCTTCGTGCCTCTTTCAGCACCTCTGTTGTTTCTTTCTGCACTTCTCTTCCTTCTTTCTGCACCCCTCATGCCTTTTTCAGCATCTCTGTTGCTTCTTTCTGCACTCTTCTTCCTTCTTTCTGCACCCCTCGTGCCTCCTTCTGCACCTCTGTTGCCTCTTTCAGCACCTCTGTTGGTTCTTTCTGCACTGCTCTTGCTTCTTTCTGCACCTCACTTGCCTCTTTCTGCACTTCTCTTAATTCTTATTAAACCTCTGTTGCTTCTTTCAGCAATTCTCTTGCCTCTTTCTTCACTTCTCTTGCTTGTTTCTGCACCTCTCTTGCGTCTTTCTGCAACTCTGTTGCCTCTTTCTGCACTTCACTTGCTTCTTTCTGCACCTCTCTTGCCTCTTTCTGCATACCTCTTGCCTCTTTGAGCACCTCTTTTGCTTCTTTCTGCATTTCTCTTTCCTCTTTCTGCACCCCTCTTGCCTCTTTCTGCACCTCTGTTGCTTCTTTCTGCACTTCTATTGCCTCTTTCTGCACCTCTCTTGCTTCTTTCTACACCTCACTTGCCTCTTTCAGCACTTCTGTTGCTTTTTTCTGCAGATCTCTTGCCTCTTTCTGCACCTCACTTGCGTCTTTCAGCACCTCTGTTGATTTTTTCTGCAGATCTCTTGCCCCTTTCTGCACCCTTCTTTTCTCTTTCTGCACCTCTCTTGCCTCTTACTGCACCCCTGTTCCCTGTTTCTGCACCTTTCCTGCCTGTTTCCGCACATCTCTTGCCTCTTTCTGTACCTCTGTTACCTCCTTCTGTACTACTCTTGCTCTTTCTGCACCCTTCGCGCCTCTTTCAGCACATCTGTTGGTTCTTTCTGCACTGCTCTTGCTTTTTTCTGCACCTCACTTGCCTCTTTCTGCATCTCTCTTGCCTCTTTCTGCACTACTGTTCATTGTTTCTGCACCTTTCCTGCCTGTTTCTGTACCTCTCTTGCCTCTTTCTGCACCCTTCGTGCCTCTTTCAGCACCTCTGTTGCTTCTTTCTGCACTTCTCTTCCTTCTTTCTGCACCCCTCATGCCTTTTTCAGCATCTCTGTTGCTTCTTTCTGCACTCTTCTTCCTTCTTTCTGCACCCCTCGTGCCTCCTTCTGCACCTCTGTTGCCTCTTTCAGCACCTCTGTTGGTTCTTTCTGCACTGCTCTTGCTTCTTTCTGCACCTCACTTGCCTCTTTCTGCACTTCTCTTAATTCTTATTAAACCTCTGTTGCTTCTTTCAGCAATTCTCTTGCCTCTTTCTTCACTTCTCTTGCTTGTTTCTGCACCTCTGTTGCCTCTTTCTGCACTTCACTTGCTTCTTTCTGCACCTCTCTTGCCTCTTTCGGCACCTCTGTTGCTTCTTTCTGCACCTCTCCTGCCTCTTTCTGCACCCCTCTTCCCTATTTGTCCAACTCTCTTGCCTCTTTCTACACCTCTCTTCCCTCTTTCTGCACCACTCTTGCCACTTTCTGTACCTCTGTTGCTTCTTTCTGCACTTCTCTTGCCTCTTTCTGCACCCTTTGTGCCTCTTTCAGCACCTCTGTTGCTTCTTTCTGCACTTCTCTTCCTTTCTTTCTGCAGCCCTCGGGCCTCCTTCTGCACCTCTGTTGCTACTTTCTGCACTTCTCTTGGTTCCTTCTGCACTTCTCTTGCCTCTTTCTGCACCCTTCGTGCCTCTTTCAGCACCTCCGTTGCTTCTTTCTGCACTTCTCTTCCTTCTTTCTGTACCCCTCCTGCCTCTTTCTGCACCTCTGTTGCTTCTTTCTGTAATTTTATTGCCTCTTTCTGCACCTCTCTAGCTTCTTTCTGCACCTCACTTGCCTCTTTCAGCACCTCTGTTGCTCTTTTCTGCAGATCTCTTGCCTTTTTTGCACCCCTCTTTTCTCTTTCTGCACCTCTATTGCCTCTTTCTGCACTACTGTTCACTGTTTCCGCACCTTTCCTGCCTGTTTGTGTACCTCTCTTGCCTCTTTTTGTACCTCTGTTGCCTCTTTCTGCACCTCTCTTGCCTCTTTCTGCACTACTGTTCACTGTTTCTGCACCTTTCCTGCCTATTTCTGTACCTCTCTTGCCTCTTTCTGTACCTCTGTTGCCTCTTTCAGCAATTCTCTTAGCTCTTTCTGCACTTCTCTTGCTTGTTTCTGCACCCTCTTTTCTCTTTCTGCACCTCTGTTGCCTCTTTCTGCACTACTGTTCACTGTTTCTGCACCTTTCCTGCCTGTTTCTGTACCTCTCTTGCCTCTTTCTGCACCTCTGTTGCCACTTTCTGCATCTCTCTTGCCTCTTTCTGCACTACTTGTTCACTGTTTCTGCACCTCTTCCTGCCTGTTTCTGCACCTCTCTTGCCTCTTTCTGTACCTCTGCTTGCCTCTTTCTGCAATTCTCTTGAGCTCTTTCTGCACCTCTGCTTGCTTGCTTTCTGCACCTCTCTTTGCTTCTTTCTGCACCTCTCTTGCCTCTTTCGGCACCTCTGTTAGTTCTTTCTGCACCCCTCTCTGCCTCTTTCTGCACCCCTCTTCCCTATTTGTGCAACTCTCTTTCATCTTTCTACACCTCTCTTCCCTCTTTCTGCACCACTCTTGCCTCTTTCTGTACCTCTGCTTGCTTCTTTCTGCACTTCTCTTGCCTTCTTTCTGCACCCTTCATGCCTCTTTCAGCACCTCTGTTGCTTCTTTCTGCACTCTTCTTCCTTCTTTCTGCACCCCTCGTGCCTCCTTCTGCACCTCTGTTGCCTCTTTCAGCACCTCTGTTGGTTCTTTCTGCACTGCTCTTGCTTCTTTCTGCACCTCACTTGCCTCTTTCTGCACTTCTCTTAATTCTTATCTAAACCTCTGTTGCTTCTTTCAGCAATTCTCTTGCCTCTTTCTGCACTTCTCTTGCTTGTTTCTGCACCTCTCTTGCGTCTTTCTGCACCTCTGTTGCCTCTTTCTGCACTTCACTTGCTTCTTTCTGCACCTCTCTTGCCTCTTTCGGCACCTCTGTTGCTTCTTTCTGCACCTCTCTTGCCTCTTTCTGCACCCCTCTTCCTCTTTCTGCACCTCTTGCCTCTTTCTGCACTACTTTCCTCTTTCTGCACCTCTCTTGCCTCTTTCTGCACCTCTCTTGCCTCTTTCTGCACCTCTCTTCCCTCTTTCTGCACCACTCTTGCCTCTTTCTGTACCTCTGTTGCTTCTTTCTGCACTTCTCTTGCCTCTTTCTGCACCCTTTGTGCCTCTTTCAGCACCTCTGTTGCTTCTTTCTGCACTTCTCTTCCTTTCTTTCTGCACCCCTCGTGCCTCCTTCTGCACCTCTGTTGCTTCTTTCTGCACTTCTCTTGGTTCTTTCTGCACTTCTCTTGCCTCTTTCTGCACCCTTTGTGCCTCTTTCAGCACCTCTGTTGCTTCTTTCTGCACTTCTCTTCCTTCTTTCTGCACCCCTCTTGCCTCTTTCTGCACCTCTGTTGCTTCTTTCTGCACTTCTCTTGCTTCTTTCTGCACCTCTCTTGCCTCTTTCTGCACCCCTCGTGCCTCTTTCAGCACCTCGTTGCTTCTTTCTGCACTGCTCTTCCTTCTTTCTGCACCTACTTGCCTCTTTCTGCACCTCTGTTGCTTCTTTCTGCAATTCTCATTGCCTCTTTCTGCACCTCTCTTGCTTCTTTCTGTACCTCTCTTGCCTCTTTCCAGCACCTCTGTTGCTCTTTCTGCAGATCTCTTGCTTCTTTCTGCATCCCTCTTGCCTCTTTCTGCACCTCTCTTGCCTCTTTCTGCACTACTCGTTCGCTTCTTTCTGCACCTCTGCTTGCCTCTTTCTGCACCTCTCTTGCCTCTTTCTGTACCTCTGTTGCTTCTTTCAGCAATTCTCTTAGCTCTTTCTGCACTTCTCTTGCTTGTTTCTGCACCTCTCTTGCGTCTTTCTGCACCTCTGTTGCCTCTTTCTGCACTTCACTTGCTTCTTTCTGCACCTCTCTTGCCTCTTTCGGCACCTCTGTTAATTCTTTCTGCACCTCTCCTGCCTCTTTCTGCACCTCTCTTCCTCATTTGTGCAACTCTCTTGCCTCTTTCTACACTCTCTCTTCCCTCTTTCTGCACCACTCTTGCCTCTCTTCTGTACCTCTGTTGCTTCTTTCTGCACTTCTCTTTGCCTCTTTCTGCACCTTCTGTGCCTCTTTCAGCACCTCTGTTGCTTCTTTCTGCACTCTCTCTTCCTTCTTTCTGCACCTCACTTGCCTCTTTCAGCACCTCTGTTGGCTTCTTTCTGCACTGCTCTTTCTTCTTTCTGCACCTCACTTGCCTCTTTCTGCACTCTCTCTTGCTTCTTTCTGCACCTCTGTTGCCTCTTTCGCACCTCTGTTACTTCTTTCTGCACTCTCTTCCTCTTTCTGCACCCATCTTCCCTATTTGTGCAACTCTCTTGCCTCTTTCTACACCTCTCTTCCCTCTTTCTGCACCACTCTTGCCTCTTTCTGTACCTCTGTTGCTTCTTTCTGCACTTCTCTTGCCTCTTTCTGCACCCTTCTTGCCTCTTTCCAGCACCTCTGTTGCTTCTTTCAGCAATTCTCTTGCCTCTTTCTGCACTTCTCTTGCTTGTTTCTGCACCTCTCTTGCGTCTTTCTGCAACTCTGTTGCCTCTTTCTGCACTTCACTTGCTTCTTTCTGCACCTCTCTTGCCTCTTTCGGCACCTCTGTTGCTTCTTTCTGCACCTCTCCTGCCTCTTTCTGCACCCTCTTCCCTATTTGTCCAACTCTCTTGCCTCTTTCTACACCTCTCTTCCCTCTTTCTGCACCACTCTTGCCTCTTTCTGTACCTCTGTTGCTTCTTTCTGCACTTCTCTTGCCTCTTTCTGCACCCTTTGTGCCTCTTTCAGCACCTCTGTTGCTTCTTTCTGCACTTCTCTTACTTTCTTACTGCACCCTCGGGCCTCCTTCTGCACCTCTGTTGCTTCTTTCTGCACTTCTCTTGGTTCTTTCTGCACCTCTCTTGCCTCTTTCTGCACCCTTCTTGCCTCTTTCAGCACCTCTGTTGCTTCTTTCTGCACTTCTCTTCCTTCTTTCTGCACCCCTCTTGCCTCTTTCTGCACCTCTGTTGCTTCTTTCTGTAATTCTATTGCCTCTTTCTGCACCTCTCTTGCTTCTTTCTGCACCTCACTTGCCTCTTTCAGCACCTCTGTTGCTCTTTTCTGCAGATCTCTTGCCTCTTGCTGCACCCCTCTTTCTCTTTCTGCACCTCTCTTGCCTCTTTCTGCACTACTGTTCACTGTTTCTGCACCTTTCCTGCCTGTTTGTGTACCTCTCTTGCCTCTTTCTGTACCTCTCTTGCCTCTTTCTGCACCTCTCTTGCCTCTTTCTGCACTACTGTTCACTGTTTCTGCACCTTTCCTGCCTGATTCTGTACCTCTCTTGCTCTCTTTCTGTACCTCTGTTGCCTCTTTTCAGCAATTCTCTTAGCTCTTTCTTCACTTCTCTTGCTTGTTTCTGCACCTCTCTTGCGTCTTTTCTGCACCTCTGTTGCCTCTTTCTGCACTTCACTTGCTTTTTCTGCACCTCTCTCTTGCCTCTTTCAGGCACCTCTGTTAGTTCTTTCTGCACCCCTCCTGCCTTTTCTGCACCCCTCTTCCCTATTTGTGCAACTCTCTTGCCTTTTTCTACACCTCTCTTCCCTCTTTCTGTACCACTCTTGCCTCTCTCTGTACCTCTGTTGCTTCTTTCTGCACTTCTCTTGCCTCTTTCTGCACCCTTCGTGCCTCTTTCAGCACCTCTGTTGCTTCTTTCTGCACTTCTCTTCCTTCTTTCTGCACCCCTCATGCCTTTTTCAGCATCTCTGTTGCTTCTTTCTGCACTCTTCTTCCTTCTTTCTGCACCCCTCGTGCCTCCTTCTGCACCTCTGTTGCCTCTTTCAGCACCTCTGTTGGTTCTTTCTGCACTGCTCTTGCTTCTTTCTGCACCTCACTTGCCTCTTTCTGCACTTCTCTTAATTCTTATTAAACCTCTGTTGCTTCTTTCAGCAATTCTCTTGCCTCTTTCTTCACTTCTCTTGCTTGTTTCTGCACCTCTGTTGCCTCTTTCTGCACTTCACTTGCTTCTTTCTGCACCTCTCTTGCCTCTTTCGGCACCTCTGTTGCTTCTTTCTGCACCTCTCCTGCCTCTTTCTGCACCCCTCTTCCCTATTTGTCCAACTCTCTTGCCTCTTTCTACACCTCTCTTCCCTCTTTCTGCACCACTCTTGCCACTTTCTGTACCTCTGTTGCTTCTTTCTGCACTTCTCTTGCCTCTTTCTGCACCCTTTGTGCCTCTTTCAGCACCTCTGTTGCTTCTTTCTGCACTTCTCTTCCTTTCTTTCTGCAGCCCTCGGGCCTCCTTCTGCACCTCTGTTGCTACTTTCTGCACTTCTCTTGGTTCCTTCTGCACTTCTCTTGCCTCTTTCTGCACCCTTCGTGCCTCTTTCAGCACCTCCGTTGCTTCTTTCTGCACTTCTCTTCCTTCTTTCTGTACCCCTCCTGCCTCTTTCTGCACCTCTGTTGCTTCTTTCTGTAATTTTATTGCCTCTTTCTGCACCTCTCTAGCTTCTTTCTGCACCTCACTTGCCTCTTTCAGCACCTCTGTTGCTCTTTTCTGCAGATCTCTTGCCTTTTTTTGCACCCCTCTTTTCTTTTTCTGCACCTCTATTGCCTCTTTCTGCACTACTGTTCACTGTTTCCGCACCTTTCCTGCCTGTTTGTGTACCTCTCTTGCCTCTTTTTGTACCTCTGTTGCCTCTTTCTGCACCTCTCTTGCCTCTTTCTGCACTACTGTTCACTGTTTCTGCACCTTTCCTGCCTATTTCTGTACCTCTCTTGCCTCTTTCTGTACCTCTGTTGCCTCTTTCAGCAATTCTCTTAGCTCTTTCTGCACTTCTCTTGCTTGTTTCTGCACCCCTCTTTTCTCTTTCTGCACCTCTATTGCCTCTTTCTGCACTACTGTTCACTGTTTCCGCACCTTTCCTGCCTGTTTGTGTACCTCTCTTGCCTCTTTTTGTACCTCTGTTGCCACTTTCTGCATCTCTCTTGCCTCTTTCTGCACTACTGTTCACTGTTTCTGCACCTTTCCTGCCTGTTTCTGTACCTCTCTTGCCTCTTTCTGTACCTCTGTTGCCTCTTTCAGCAATTCTCTTAGCTCTTTCTGCACATCTCTTGCTTGTTTCTGCACCTCTTTTGCTTTTTTCTGCACCTCTCTTGCCTCTTTCGGCACCTCTGTTAATTCTTTCTGCACCCCTCCTGCCTTTTTCTGCACCCCTCTTCCCTATTTGTGCAACTCTCTTTCATCTTTCTACACCTCTCTTCCCTCTTTCTGCACCACTCTTGCCTCTTTCTGTACCTCTGTTGCTTCTTTCTGCACTTCTCTTGCCTCTTTCTGTACCCTGCGTGCCTCTTTCAGCACCTCTGTTGCTTCTTTCTGCACTCTTCTTCCTTCTTTCTGCACCCCTCGTGCCTCCTTCTGCACCTCTGTTGCCTCTTTCAGCACCTCTGTTGGTTCTTTCTGCACTGCTCTTGCTTCTTTCTGCACCTCACTTGCCTCTTTCTGCAATTCTCTTAATTCTTTCTAAACCTCTGTTGCTTCTTTCAGCAATTCTCTTGCCTCTTTCTGCACTTCTCTTGCTTGTTTCTGCACCTCTCTTGTGTCTTTCTGTACCTCTGTTGCCCCTTTCTGCACTTCACTTGCTTCTTTCTGCACCTCTCTTGCCTCTTTTGGCACCTCTGTTGCTCTTTTCTGCAGATCTCTTGCTTCTTTCTGCACCCCTCTTTTCTCTTTCTGCACCTCTCTTGCCTCTTTCTGCACTACTGTTCACTGTTTCTGCACCTTTCCTGCCTGTTTCTGTACCTCTCTTGCCTCTTTCTCCACCTCTCTTCCCTCTTTCTGCACCACTCTTGCCTCTTTCTGTACCTCTGTTGCTTCTTTCTGCACTTCTCTTGCCTCTTTCTGCACCCTTTGTGCCTCTTTCAGCACCTCTGTTGCTTCTTTCTGCACTTCTCTTCGTTTCTTTCTGCACCCCTCGTGCCTCCTTCTGCACCTCTGTTGCTTCTTTCTGCACTTCTCTTGGTTCTTTCTGCACTTCTCTTGCCTCTTTCTGCACCCTTTGTGCCTCTTTCAGCTCCTCTGTTGCTTCTTTCTGCACTTCTCTTCCTTTCTTTCTGCACCCCCCGGGCCTCCTTCTGCACCTCTGTTGCTTCTTTCTGCACTTCTCTTGGTTCTTTCTGCACTTCTCTTGCCTCTTTCTGCACCCTTCGTGCCTCTTTCAGCACCTCCGTTGCTTCTTTCTGCACTTCTCTTCCTTCTTTCTGCACCCCTCTTGCCTCTTTCTGCACCTCTGTTGCTTCTTTCTGTAATTTTATTGCCTCTTTCTGCACCTCTCTTGCTTCTTTCTGTACCTCACTTGCCTCTTTCAGCACCTCTGTTGCTCTTTTCTGCAGATCTCTTGCCTCTTTCTGCACCCCTCTTTTCTCTTTCTGCACCTCTCTTGCCTCATTCTGCACTACTGTTCACTGTTTCTGCACCTTTGCTGCCTTATTCTGTACCTCTCTTGCCTCTTTCTGTACCTCTGTTGACTCTTTCAGCAATTCTCTTAGCTCTTTCTGCACTTCTCTTGCTTGTTTCTGCACCTCTCTTGCGTCTTTCTGCACCTCTGTTGCCTCTTTCTGCACTTCACTTGCTTTTTTCTGCACCTCTCTTGCCTCTTTCGGCACCTCTGTTAATTCTTTCTGCACCCCTCCTGCCTTTTTCTGCACCCCTCTTCCCTATTTGTGCAACTCTCTTTCCTCTTTCTACACCTCTCTTCCCTCTTTCTGTACCACTCTTGCCTCTCTCTGTACCTCTGTTGCTTCTTTCTGCACATCTCTTGCCTCTTTCTGCACACTTCGTGCCTCTTTCAGCACCTCTGTTGCTTCTTTCTGCACTCTTCTTCCTTCTTTCTGCACCTCACTTGCCTCTTTCAGCACCTCTGTTGGTTCTTTCTGCACTGCTCTTTCTTCTTTCTGCACCTCACTTGCCTCTTTCTGCACTTCTCTTGCTTCTTTATACACCTCTGTTGCCTCTTTCGGCACCTCTGTTAATTCTTTCTGCACCCCTCCTGCCTCTTTCTGCACCCATCTTCCCTATTTGTGCAACTCTCTTGCCTCTTTCTACACCTCTCTTCCCTCTTTCTGCACCACTCTTGCCTCTTTCTGTACCTCTGTTGCTTCTTTCTGCACTTCTCTTGCCTCTTTCTGCACCCTTCGTGCCTCTTTCAGCACCTCTGTTGCTTCTTTCAGCAATTCTCTTGCCTCTTTCTTCACTTCTCTTGCTTGTTTCTGCACCTCTCTTGCGTCTTTCTGCAACTCTGTTGCCTCTTTCTGCACTTCACTTACTTCTTTCTGCACCTCTCTTGCCTCTTTCGCCACCTCTGTTGCTTCTTTCTGCACCTCTCCTGCCTCTTTCTGCACCCCTCTTCCCTATTTGTCCAACTCTCTTGCCTCTTTCTACACCTCTCTTCCCTCTTTCTGCACCACTCTTGCCTCTTTCTGTACCTCTGTTGCTTCTTTCTGCACTTCTTTTGCCTCTTTCTGCACCCTTTGTGCCTCTTTCAGCACCTCTGTTGCTTCTTTGTGCACTTCTCTTACTTTCTTACTGCACCCCTCGGGCCTCCTTCTGCACCTCTGTTGCTTCTTTCTGCACTTCTCTTGGTTCTTTCTGCACTTCTCTTGCCTCTTTCTTCACCCTTCGTGCCTCTTTCAGCACCTCCGTTGCTTCTTTCTGCACTTCTCTTCCTTCTTTCTGCACCCCTCTTGCCTCTTTCTGCACCTCTGTTGCTTCTTTCTGTAATTTTATTGCCTCTTTCTGCACCTCTCTTGCTTCTTTCTGCACCTCACTTGCCTCTTTCAGCACCTCTCTTGCTCTTTTCTGCAGATCTCTTGCCTCTAGCTGCACCCCTCTTTTCTCTTTCTGCACCTCTCTTATCTCTTTCTGCACTACTGTTCACTGTTTCTGCACCTTTCCTGCCTGTTTGTGTACCTCTCTTGCCTCTTTCTGTACCTCTCTTGCCTCTTTCTGCACCTCTCTTGCCTCTTTCTGCACTACTGTTCACTGTTTCTGCACCTTTCCTGCCTGATTCTGTACCTCTCTTGCCTCTTTCTGTACCTCTGTTGCCTCTTTCAGCAATTCTCTTAGCTCTTTCCTCACTTCTCTTGCTTGTTTCTGCACCTCTCTTGCGTCTTTCTGCACCTCTGTTGCCTCTTTCTGCACTTCACTTGCTTTTTTCTGCACCTCTCTTGCCTCTTTAGGCACCTCTATTAATTCTTTCTGCACCCCTCCTGCCTTTTTCTGCACCCCTCTTCCCTATTTGTGCAACTCTCTTTCCTTTTTCTACACCTCTCTTCCCTCTTTCTGTACCACTCTTGCCTCTCTCTGTACCTCTGTTGCTTCTTTCTGCACTTCTCTTGCCTCTTTCTGCACCCTTTGTGCCTCTTTCAGCGCCTCTGTTGCTTCTTTCTGCACTCTTCTTCCTTCTTTCTGCACCCCTCGTGCCTCCTTCTGCACCTCTGTTGCCTCTTTCAGCACCTCTGTTGGTTCTTTCTGCACTGCTCTTTCTTCTTTCTGCACCTCCTTGCCTCTTTCTGCACTTCTCTTGCTTCTTTCTACACCTCTATTGCCTCTTTCGGCACCTCTGTTAATTCTTTCTGCACCCTCCTGCCTCTTTCTGCACCTCTCTTCCCTATTTGTGCAACTCTCTTGCCTCTTTCTACACCTCTCTTCCTCTTTCTGCACCACTCTTGCCTCTTTCTGTACCTCTGTTGCTTCTTTCTGCACTTCTCTTCCTTCTTTCTGCACCCTCTTGCCTCTTTCTGCACCTCTGTTTCTTCTTTCTGTAATTTTATTGCCTCTTTCTGCACCTCTCTAGCTTCTTTCTTCACCTCACTTGCCTCTTTCAGCACCTCTGTTGCTCTTTTCTGCAGATCTCTTGCCTTTTTTTGCACCCCTCTTTTCTCTTTCTGCACCTCTATTGCCTCTTTCTGCACTACTGTTCACTGTTTCCGCACCTTTCCTGCCTGTTTGTGTACCTCTCTTGCCTCTTTGTAACCTCTGTTGCCTCTTTCTGCACCTCTCTTGCCTCTTTCTGCACTACTGTTCACTGTTTATGCACCTTTCCTGCCTATTTCTGTACCTCTCTTGCCTCTTTCTGTACCTCTGTTGCCTCTTTCAGCAATTCTCTTAGCTCTTTCTGCACTTCTCTTGCTTGTTTCTGCACCCTCTTTTCTCTTTCTGCACCTCTATTGCCTCTTTCTGCACTACTGTTCACTGTTTCCGCACCTTTCCTGCCTGTTTGTGTACCTCTCTTGCCTCTTTTTGTACCTCTGTTGCCTCTTTCTGCACCTCTCTTGCCTCTTTCTGCACTACTGTTCACTGTTTCTGCACCTTTCCTGCCTGTTTCTGTACCTCTCTTGCCTCTTTCTGTACCTCTGTTGCCTCTTTCAGCAATTCTCTTAGCTCTTTCTGCACTTCTCTTGCTTGTTTCTGCACCACTCTTTTCTCTTTCTGCACCTCTATTGCCTCTTTCTGCACTACTGTTCACTGTTTCCGCACCACTCCTGCCTTTTTCTGCACCCCTCTTCCCTATTTGTGCAACTCTCTTTCCTCTTTCTACAGCTCTCTTCCCTCTTTCTGCACCACTCTTGCCTCTTTCTGTACCTCTGTTGCTTCTTTCCGCACTTCTCTTGCCTCTTTCTGTACCCTTCGTGCCTCTTTCAGCACCTCTGTTGCTTCTTTCTGCACTCTTCTTCCTTCTTTCTGCACCCCTCGTGCCTCCTTCTGCACCTCTGTTGCCTCTTTCAGCACCTCTGTTGGTTCTTTCTGCACTGCTCTGGCTTCTTTCTGCACCTCACTTGCCTCTTTCTGCAATTCTCTTAATTCTTTCTAAACCTCTGTTGCTTCTTTCAGCAATTCTCTTGCCTCTTTCTGCACTTCTCTTGCTTGTTTCTGCACCTCTCTTGCGTCTTTCTGTACCTCTGTTGCCTCTTTCTGCACTTCTCTTCCTTTCTTTCTGCACCCCTCGGGCCTTCTTCTGCACCTCTGTTGCTTCTTTCTGCACTTCTCTTGGTTCTTTCTGCACCCTTCGTGCCTCTTTCAGCACCTCTGTTGCTTCTTTCTGCACTTCTCTTCCTTCTTTCTGCACCCCTCTTGCCTCTTTCTGCACCTCTGTTGCTTCTTTCTGTAATTTTATTGCCTCTTTCTGCACCTCTCTTGCTTCTTTCTGCACCTCACTTGCCTCTTTCAGCACCTCTGTTGCTCTTTTCTGCAGATCTCTTGCCTCTTTCTGCACCCCTCTTTTCTCTTTCTGCACCTCTCTTGCCTCTTTCTGCACTACTGTTCACTGTTTCTGCACCTTTCCTGCCTGTTTGTGTACCTCTCTTGCCTCTTTCTGTACCTCTCTTCCCTCTTTCTGCACCACTCTTGCCTCTTTCTGTACCTCTGTTGCTTCTTTCTGCACTTCTCTTGCCTCTTTCTGTACCGTTTGTGCCTCTTTCAGCACCTCTGTTGCTTCTTTCTGCACTCTTCTTCCTTCTTTCTGCACCCCTCGTGCCTCCTTCTGCACCTCTGTTGCCTCTTTCAGCACCTCTATTGGTTCTTTCTGCACTGCTCTTGCTTCTTTCTGCACCTCACTTGCCTCTTTCTGCACTTCTCTTAATTCTTATTAAACCTCTGTTGCTTCTTTCAGCAATTCTCTTCCCTCTTTCTTCACTTCTCTTGCTTGTTTCTGCACCTCACTTGCGTCTTTCTGCAACTCTGTTGCTTCTTTCTGCACTTCACTTGCTTCTTTCTGCACCTCTCTTGCCTCTTTCGGCACCTCTGTTGCTTCTTTCTGCACCTCTCCTGCCTCTTTCTGCACCCCTCTTCCCTATTTGTCCAACTCTCTTGCCTCTTTCTACACCTCTCTTCCCTCTTTCTGCACCACTCTTGCCTCTTTCTGTACCTCTGTTGCTTCTTTCTGCACTTCTTTTGCCTCTTTCTGCACCCTTTGTGCCTCTTTCAGCACCTCTGTTGCTTCTTTCTGCACTTCTCTTCCTTTCTTTCTGCACCCCTCGTGCCTCCTTCTGTACCTCTGTTGCTTCTTTCTGTACTTCTCTTGGTTCTTTCTGCACTTCTCTTGCCTCTTTCTGCATCCTTTGTGCCTCTTTCAGCTCCTCTGTTGCTTCTTTCTGCACTTCTCTTCCTTTCTTTCTGCACCCCTCGGTCCTTCTTCTGCACCTCTGTTGCTTCTTTCTGCACTTCTCTTGGTTCTTTCTGCACTTCTCTTGCCTCTTTCTGCACCCTTCGTGCCTCTTTCAGCACCTCCATTGCTTCTTTCTGCACTTCTCTTCCTTCTTTCTGCGCCCCTCTTGCCTCTTTCTGCACTTCTGTTGCTTCTTTCTGTAATTTTATTGCCTCTTTCTGCACCTCTCTTGCTTCTTTCTGCACCTCACTTGCCTCTTTCAGCACCTCTGTTGCTCTTTTCTGCAGATCTCTTGCCTCTTTCTGCACCCCTCTTTTCTCTTTCTGCACCTCTCTTGCCTCTTTCTGCACTACTGTTCACTGTTTCTGCACCTTTCCTGCCTGTTTGTGTACCTCTCTTGCCTCTTTCTGTACCTCTCTTGCCTCTTTCTGCACCTCTCTTGACTCTTTCTGCACTACTGTTCACTGTTTCTGCACTTTCCTGCCTGTTTCTGTACCTCTCTTACCTCTTTCTGTACCTCTGTTGCCTTTTTCAGCAATTCTCTTAGCTCTTTCTGCACTTCTCTTGCTTGTTTCTGCACCTCTCTTGCGTCTTTCTGCACCTCTGTTGCCTCTTTCTGCACTTCACTTGCTTTTTTCTGCACCTCTCTTGCCTCTTTCAGAACCTCTGTTAATTCTTTCTGCACCCCTCCTGCCTGTTTCTGTACCTCTCTTACCTCTTTCTGTACCTCTGTTGCCTTTTTCAGCAATTCTCTTAGCTCTTTCTGCACTTCTCTTGCTTGTTTCTGCACCTCTCTTGCGTCTTTCTGCACCTCTGTTGCCTCTTTCTGCACTTCACTTGCTTCTTTCTGCACCTCTCTTGCCTCTTTCAGAACCTCTGTTAATTCTTTCTGCACCCTCCTGCCTCTTTCTGAGCCCCTCTACCCTATTTGTGCAACTCTCTTGCCTCTTTCTACACGTCTCTTCCCTCTTTCTGTACCACTCTTGCCTCTCTCTGTACCTCTGTTGCTTCTTTCTGCACTTCTCTTGCCTCCTTCTGCACCCTTCGTGCCTCTTTCAGCACCTCTGTTGCTTCTTTCTGCACTCTTCTTCCTTCTTTCTGCACCCTCGTGCCTCCTTCTGCACCTCTGTTGCCTCTTTCAGCACCTCTGTTGGTTCTTTCTGCACTGCTCTTACTTCTTTCTGCACCTCACTTGCCTCTTTCTGCACTTCTCTTAATTCTTTCTAAACCTCTGTTGCTTCTTTCAGCAATTCTCTTGCCTCTTTCTGCACCTCTCTTGCTTCTTTGTGCACCTCACTTCCCTCTTTCAGCACCTCTGTTGCTTTTTTCTCCATATCTCTTGCCTCTTTCTGCACCTCACTTGCCTCTTTCAGCACCTCTGTTGCTCTTTTCTGCAGATCTCTTGCCTCTTTCTGCACCCCTCTTTTCTCTTTCTGCACCTCTCTTGCCTCTTTCTGCACTACTGTTCACTGTTTCTGCACCTTTCCTGCCTGTTTCTGTACCTCTCTTGCCTCTTTCTGTACCTCTCTTGCCTCTTTCTGCACTTCTCTTGCTCTTTCTGCACCCTTCACGCCTCTTTCAGCACCTCTGTTGGTTTCTTTCTGCACTGCTCTTGCTTCTTTCTGCACCTCACTTGCCTCTTTCTGCACTTCTCTTGCTTCATTCTGCACCTCTGTTGCCTCTTTCGGCACCTCTGTTAATTCTTACTGCACCTCTCCTGCCTCTTTCTGCACCCCTCTTCCCTATTTGTGCAACTCTCTTGCCTCTTTCTACACCTCTCTTCCCTCTTTCTGCACCACTCTTGCCTCTTTCTGTACCTCTGTTGCTTCTTTCTGCACTTCTCTTGCCTCTTTCTGCACCCTTTGATGCCTCTTTCAGCATCCTCTGTTGCTTCTTTCTGCACTTCTCTTCCTTTCTTTCTGCAGCCCTCGGGCCTCCTTCTGCACTTCTCTTGCTTCTTTCTGCACTTCTCTTGGTTCTTTCTGCACTTCTCTTGCCTCTTTCTGCACCCTTCGTGCCTCTTTCAGCTCCTCCGTTGCTTCTTTCTGCACTTCTCTTCCTTCTTTCTGCACCTCTCTTGCCTCTTTCTGCACCTCTGTTGCTTCTTTCTCTCACTTTATTGCCTCTTTCTGCACCTCTCTTGCTTCTTTCTGCACCTCACTTGCCTCTTTCAGCACCTCTGTTGCTCTTTTCTGCAGAGCTCTAGCCTCTTTCTGTACCCCTCTTTTCTCTTTCTGCACCTCTCTTGCCTCTTTCTGCACTACTGTTCACTGTTTCTGCACCTTTCCTGCCTGTTTGTGTACCTTTCTTGCCTCTTTCTGTACCTCTGTTGCCTCTTTCTGTACCTCTCTTGCATCTTTCTGCACCTACTGTTCACTGTTTCTGCACCTTTCCTGCCTGTTTCTTTACCTCACTTGCCTCTTTCTGTACCTCTGTTGACTCTTTCAGCAATTCTCTTAGCTCTTTCTGCACTTCTCTTGCTTGTTTCTGCACCCCTCGTGCCTCCTTCTGCACCTCTGTTGCCTCTTTCAGCACCTCTGTTGGTTCTTTCTGCACTGCTCTTTCTTCTTTCTGCACCTCACTTGCCTCTTTCTGCACTTCTCTTGCTTCTTTCTACACCTCTATTGCCTCTTTCGGCACCTCTGTTAATTCTTTCTGCACCCCTCCTGCCTCTTTCTGCACCCCTCTTCCCTATTTGTGCAACTCTCTTGCCTCTTTCTACACCTCTCTTCCCTCTTTCTGCACCACTCTTGCCTCTTTCTGTACCTCTGTTGCTTCTTTCTGCACTTCTCTTCCTTCTTTCTGCACCCCTCTTGCCTCTTTCTGCACCTCTGTTTCTTCTTTCTGTAATTTTATTGCCTCTTTCTGCACCTCTCTAGCTTCTTTCTTCACCTCACTTGCCTCTTTCAGCACCTCTGTTGCTCTTTTCTGCAGATCTCTTGCCTTTTTTTGCACCCCTCTTTTCTCTTTCTGCACCTCTATTGCCTCTTTCTGCACTACTGTTCACTGTTTCCGCACCTTTCCTGCCTGTTTGTGTACCTCTCTTGCCTCTTTTTGAACCTCTGTTGCCTCTTTCTGCACCTCTCTTGCCTCTTTCTGCACTACTGTTCACTGTTTATGCACCTTTCCTGCCTATTTCTGTACCTCTCTTGCCTCTTTCTGTACCTCTGTTGCCTCTATCAGCAATTCTCTTAGCTCTTTCTGCACTTCTCTTGCTTGTTTCTGCACCCCTCTTTTCTCTTTCTGCACCTCTATTGCCTCTTTCTGCACTACTGTTCACTGTTTCCGCACCTTTCCTGCCTGTTTGTGTACCTCTCTTGCCTCTTTTTGTACCTCTGTTGCCTCTTTCTGCACTCTCTCTTGCCTCTTTCTGCACTACTGTTCACTGTTTCTGCACCTTTCCTGCCTGTTTCTGTACCTCTCTTGCCTCTTTCTGTATCTCTGTTGCCTCTTTCAGCAATTCTCTTAGCTCTTTCTGCACTTCTCTTGCTTGTTTCTGCACCACTCTTTTCTCTTTCTGCACCTCTATTGCCTCTTTCTGCACTACTGTTCACTGTTTCCGCACCACTCCTGCCTTTTTCTGCACCCCTCTTCCCTATTTGTGCAACTCTCTTTCCTCTTTCTACAGCTCTCTTCCCTCTTTCTGCACCACTCTTGCCTCTTTCTGTACCTCTGTTGCTTCTTTCTGCACTTCTCTTGCCTCTTTCTGTACCCTTTGTGCCTCTTTCAGCACCTCTGTTGCTTCTTTCTGCACTCTTCTTCCTTCTTTCTGCACCCCTCAGTGCCTCCTTCTGCACCTCTGTTGCCTCTTTCAGCACCTCTGTTGGTTCTTTCTGCACTGCTCTGGCTTCTTTCTGCACCTCACTTGCCTCTTTCTGCAATTCTCTTAATTCTTTCTAAACCTCTGTTGCTTCTTTCAGCAATTCTCTTGCCTCTTTCTGCACTTCTCTTGCTTTTTTCTGCACCTCTCTTGCGTCTTTCTGTACCTCTGTTGCCTCTTTCTGCACTTCTCTTCCTTTCTTTCTGCACCCCTCGGGCCTTCTTCTGCACCTCTGTTGCTTCTTTCTGCACTTCTCTTGGTTCTTTCTGCACTTCTCTTGCCTCTTTCTGCACCTCTGTTGCTTCTTTCTGTAATTTTATTGCCTCTTTCTGCACCTCTCTTGCTTCTTTCTGCACCTCACTTGCCTCTTTCAGCACCTCTGTTGCTCTTTTCTGCACATCTCTTGCCTCTTTCTGCACCCCTCTTGCCTCTTTCTGCACCTCTGTTGCTTCTTTCTGTAATTTTATTGCCTCTTTCTGCACCTCTCTTGCTTCTTTCTGCACCTCACTTGCCTCTTTCAGCACCTCTGTTGCTCTTTTCTGCACATCTCTTGCCTCTTTCTGCACCCCTCTTTTCTCTTTCTGCACCTCTCTTGCCTCTTTCTGCACTACTGTTCACTGTTTCTGCACCTTTCCTGCCTGTTTGTGTACCTCTCTTGCCTCTTTCTGTACCTCTCTTCCCTCTTTCTGCACCACTCTTGCCTCTTTCTGTACCTCTGTTGCTTCTTTCTGCACTTCTCTTGCCTCTTTCTGTACCGTTTGTGCCTCTTTCAGCACCTCTGTTGCTTCTTTCTGCACTCTTCTTCCTTCTTTCTGCACCCTTCGTGCCTCCTTCTGCACCTCTGTTGCCTCTTTCAGCACCTCTATTGGTTCTTTCTGCACTGCTCTTGCTTCTTTAAGCACCTCACTTGCCTCTTTCTTCACTTCTCTTGCTTGTTTCTGCACCTCACTTGCGTCTTTCTGCAACTCTGTTGCTTCTTTCTGCACTTCACTTGCTTCTTTCTGCACCTCTCTTGCCTCTTTCGGCACCTCTGTTGCTTCTTTCTGCACCTCTCCTGCCTCTTTCTGCACCCCTCTTCTCTATTTGTCCAACTCTCTTGCCTCTTTCTACACCTCTCTTCCCTCTTTCTGCACCACTCTTGCCTCTTTCTGAACCTCTGTTGCTTCTTTCTGCACTTCTTTTGCCTCTTTCTGCACCCTTTGTGCCTCTTTCAGCACCTCTTTTGCTTCTTTCTGCACTTCTCTTCCTTTCTTTCTGCACCCTCGTGCCTCCTTCTGTACCTCTGTTGCTTCTTTCTGCACTCTCTTGGTTCTTTCTGCACTTCTCTGCCTCTTTCTGCACCCTTCGTGCCTCTTTCAGCACCTCCATTGCTTCTTTCTGCACTTCTCTTCCTTCTTTCTGCGCCCTCTTGCCTCTTTCTGCACTTCTGTTGCTTCTTTCTGTAATTTTATTGCCTCTTTCTGCACCTCTCTTGCTTCTTTCTGCACCTCACTTGCCTCTTTCAGCACCTCTGTTGCTCTTTTCTGCAGATCTCTTGCCTCTTTCTGCACCCCTCTTTTCTCTTTCTGCACCTCTCTTGCCTCTTTCTGCACTACTGTTCACTGTTTCTGCACCTTTCCTGCCTGTTTGTGTACCTCTCTTGCCTCTTTCTGTACCTCTCTTGCCTCTTTCTGCACCTCTCTTGACTCTTTCTGCACTACTGTTCACTGTTTCTTCACTTTCCTGCCTGTTTCTGTACCTCTTTTACCTCTTTCTGTACCTCTGTTGCCTTTTTCAGCAATTCTCTTAGCTCTTTCTGCACTTCTCTTGCTTGTTTCTGCACCTCTCTTGCGTCTTTCTGCACCTCTGTTCCCTCTTTCTGCACTTCACTTGCTTTTTTCTGCACCTCTCTTGCCTCTTTCAGAACCTCTGTTAATTCTTTCTGCACCCCTCCTGCCTTTTTCTGCACCCCTCTACCCTATTTGTGCAAATCTCTTTCCTCTTTCTACACGTCTCTTCCCTCTTTCTGTACCACTCTTGCCTCTCTCTGTACCTCTGTTGCTTCTTTCTGCACTTCTCTTGCCTCCTTCTGCACCCTTCGTGCCTCTTTCAGCACCTCTGTTGCTTCTTTCTGCACTCTTCTTCCTTCTTTCTGCACCCCTCGTGCCTCCTTCTGCACCTCTGTTGCCTCTTTCAGCACCTCTGTTGGTTCTTTCTGCACTGCTCTTGCTTCTTTCTGCACCTCACTTGCCTCTTTCTGCACTTCTCTTAATTCTTTCTAAACCTCTGTTGCTTCTTTCAGCAATTCTCTTGCCTCTTTCTGCACCTCTCTTGCTTCTTTGTGCACCTCTGTTGCTTTTTTCTCCACATCTCTTGCCTCTTTCTGCACCTCACTTGCCTCTTTCAGCACCTCTGTTGCTCTTTTCTGCAGATCTCTTGCCTCTTTCTGCACCCCTCTTTTCTCTTTCTGCACCTCTCTTGCCTCTTTCTGCACTACTGTTCACTGTTTCTGCACCTTTCCTGCCTGTTTCTGTACCTCTCTTGCCTCTTTCTGTACCTCTCTTGCCTCTTTCTGCACTTCTCTTGCTCTTTCTGCACCCTTCACGCCTCTTTCAGCACCTCTGTTGGTTCTTTCTGCACCGTTCTTGCTTTTTTCTGCACCTCACTTGCCTCTTTCTGCACTTCTCTCACTTCATTCTGCACCTCTGTTGCCTCTTTCGGCACCTCTGTTAATTCTTACTGCACCCCTCCTGCCTCTTTCTGCACCCCTCTTCCCTATTTGTGCAACTCTCTTGCCTCTTTCTACACCTCTCTTCCCTCTTTCTGCACCACTCTTGCCTCTTTCTGTACCTCTGTTGCTTCTTTCTGCACTTCTCTTGCCTCTTTCTGCACCCTTTGTGCCTCTTTCAGATCCTCTGTTGCTTCTTTCTGCACTTCTCTTCCTTTCTTTCTGCAGCCCTCGGGCCTCCTTCTGCACTTCTCTTGGTTCTTTCTGCACTTCTCTTGGTTCTTTCTGCACTTCTCTTGCCTCTTTCTGCACCCTTCGTGCCTCTTTCAGCTCCTCCGTTGCTTCTTTCTGCACTTCTCTTCCTTCTTTCTGCACCCCTCTTGCCTCTTTCTGCACCTCTGTTGCTTCTTTCTCTCATTTTATTGCCTCTTTCTGCACCTCTCTTGCTTCTTTCTGCACCTCACTTGCCTCTTTCAGCACCTCTGTTGCTCTTTTCTGCAGAGCTCTAGCCTCTTTCTGTACCCCTCTTTTCTCTTTCTGCACCTCTTTTGCCTCTTTCTGCACTACTGTTCACTGTTTCTGCACCTTTCCTGCCTGTTTGTGTACCTTTCTTGCCTCTTTCTGTACCTCTGTTGCCTCTTTCTGTACCTCTCTTGCATCTTTCTGCACTACTGTTCACTGTTTCTGCACCTTTCCTGCCTGTTTCTGTACCTCTCTTGCCTCTTTCTGTACCTCTGTTGACTCTTTCAGCAATTCTCTTAGCTCTTTCTGCACTTCTCTTGCTTGTTTCTGCACCTCTCTTGCGTCTTTCTGCACCTCTGTTGCCTCTTTCTGCACTTAACTTGCTTTTTTCTGTACCTCTCTTGCCTCTTTCGGCACCTCTGTGCCTTTTTCTGCACCCCTCTTCCCTATTTGTGCAACTCTCTTTCCGCTTTCTACACCTCTCTTCCCTCTTTCTGCACCACTTTTGCCTCTTTCTGTACCTCTGTTGCTTCTTTATGCACTTCTCTTGCCTCTTTCTGCACCCTTCGTGCATCTCTCAGCACCTCTGTTGCTTCTTTCTGCACTCTTCTTCCTTCTTTCTGCACCCCTCGTGCCTCCTTCTGCACCTCTGTTGCCTCTTTCAGCACCTCTGTTGTTTCTTTCTGCCCTGCTCTTGCTTCTTTCTGCACCTCACTTGCCTCTTCCTGCACTTCTCTTAATTCTTTCTAAACCTCTGTTGCTTCTTTCAGCAATTCTCTTACCTCTTTCTGCACCTCTCTTGCTTCTTTCTGCACCTCACTTGCCTCTTTCAGCACCTCTGTTGCTTTTTTCTGCAGGTCTCTTGCCTCTTTCTGCACCTCACTTGCCTCTTTCAGCACCTCTGTTGCTCTTTTCTGCAGATCTCTTGCCTCTTTCTGCACCCCTCTTTTCTGTTTCTGCACCTCTCTTGCCTCTTTCTGCACTACTGTTCACTGTTTCTGCACCTTTCCTGCCTATTTCTGTACCTCTCTTGCCTCTTTCTGTACCTCTCTTGCCTCTTTCTGAACTTTTCTTGCTCTTTCTGCACCCTTCACGCCTCTTTCAGCACATCTGTTGGTTCTTTCTGCACTTTTCTTGCCTCTTTCTGCACCCTTTGTGCCTCTTTCTGCACCTCTGTTACTTCTTTCTTCACTTCTCTTGGTACTTTCTGCACTTCTCTTGCCTCTTTCTGCACCCTTCATGCCTCTTTCAGCACATCTGTTGCTTCTTTCTGCATTTCTCTTCCTTCTTTCTGCACCCCTCTTGACTCTTTCTGCACTTCTGTTGCTTCTTTCTGTACTTTTATTGCCTCTTTCTGCACCTCTCTTGCTTCTTTCTGCACCTCACTTGCCTCTTTCAGCACCTCTGTTGCTTTTTTCTGCAGATCTCTTCCCTCTTTCTGCACCTCACTTGCCTCTTTCAGCACCTCTGTTGCTCTTTTCTGCAGATCTCTTGCCTCTTTCTGCACCCCTCTTTTCTCTTTCTGCACCTCTCTTGCCTCTTCCTGCACTACTGTTCACTGTTTCTGCACCTTTGCTGCCTGTTTCTGTACCTCTCTTGCCTCTTTCTGTACCTCTGTTGCCTCTTTCAGCAATTCTCTTAGCTCTTTCTGCACTTCTCTTGCTTGTTTCTGCACCTCTCTTGCGTCTTTCTGCACCTCTGTTGCCTCTTTCTGCACTTAACTTGCTTTTTTCTGTACCTCTCTTGCCTCTTTCGGCACCTCTGTTAATTCTTTCTGCACCCCTCCTGCCTTTTTCTGCACCCCTCTTCGCTATTTGTGCAACTCTCTTTCCGCTTTCTACACCTCTCTTCCCTCTTTCTGCACCACTTTTGCCTCTTTCTGTTCCTCTGTTGCTTCTTTCTGCACTTCTCTTGCCTCTTTCTGCACCCTTCGTGCATCTTTCAGCACCTCTGTTGCTTCTTTCTGCACTCTTCTTCCTTCTTTCTGCACCCCTTGTGCCTCCTTCTGCACCTCTGTTGCCTCTTTCAGCACCTCTGTTGGTTCTTTCTGCACTGCTCTTGCTTCTTTCTGCACCTCACTTGCCTCTTTCTGCACTTCTCTTAATTCTTTCTAAACCTCTGTTGCTTCTTTCAGCAATTCTCTTACCTCTTTCTGCACCTCTCTTGCTTCTTTCTGCACCTCACTTGCCTCTTTCAGCACCTCTGTTGCTTTTTTCTGCAGGTCTCTTGCCTCTTTCTGCACCTCACTTGCCTCTTTCAGCACCTCTGTTGCTCTTTTCTGCAGATCTCTTGCCTCTTTCTGCACCCCTCTTTTCTCTTTCTGCACCTCTCTTGCCTCTTTCTGCACTACTGTTCACTGTTTCTGCACCTTTCCTGCCTATTTCTGTACCTCTCTTGCCTCTTTCTGTACCTCTCTTGCCTCTTTCTGCACTTCTCTTGCTCTTTCTGCACCCTTCACGCCTCTTTCAGCACCTCTGTTGGTTCTTTCTGCACTGTTCTTGCTTTTTTCTGCACCTCACTTGCCTCTAACTGCACCTCTCTTGCTTCTTTCTACACCTCTGTTACCTCTTTCGGCACCTCTGTTAATTCTTACTGCACCCCTCCTGCCTCTTTCTGCACCCCTCTTCCCTATTTGTGCAACTCTCTTGCCTCTTTTTACACCTCTGTTGCTTCTTTCTGCACTTCTCTTGCCTCTTTCTGCACCCTTCGTGCCTCTTTCAGCACCTCTGTTGTATCTTTCTGCACTTCTCTTCCTTCTTTCTGCACCCCTCATGCCTCTTTCAGCATCTCTGTTGCTTCTTTCTGCACTCTTCTTCCTTCTTTCTGCACCCCTCGTGCCTCCTTCTGCACCTCTGTTGCCTCTTTCAGCACCTCTATTGGTTCTTTCTGCACTGCTCTTGCTTCTTTCTGCACCTCACTTGCCTCTTTCTGCACTTCTCTTAATTCTTATTAAACCTCTGTTGCTTCTTTCAGCAATTCTCTTGCCTCTTTCTTCACTTCTCTTGCTTGTTTCTGCACCTCTCTTGCGTCTTTCTGCAACTCTGTTGCTTCTTTCTGCACTTCACTTGCTTCTTTCTGCACCTCTCTTGCCTCTTTTGGCACCTCTGTTGCTTCTTTCTGCACCTCTCCTGCCTCTTTCTGTACCCCTCTTCCCTATTTGTCCAACTCTCTTGCCTCTTTCTACACCTCTCTTCCCTCTTTCTGCACCACTCTTGCCTCTTTCTGTACATCTGTTGCTTCTTTCTGCACTTCTTTTACCTCTTTCTGCACCCTTTGTGCCTCTTTCAGCACCTCTGTTGCTTCTTTCTGCACTTCTCTTACTTTCTTACTGCATACCTCGGGCCTCCTTCTGCACCTCTGTTGCTTCTTTCTGCACTTCTCTTGGTTCTTTCTGCACTTCTCTTGCCTCTTTCTGCACCCTTCGTGCCTCTTTCAGCACCTCCGTTGCTTCTTTCTGCACTTCTCTTCCTTCTTTCTGCACCCCTCTTGCCTCTTTCTGCACCTCTGTTGCTTCTTTCTGTAATTTTATTGCCTCTTTCAGCACCTATGTTGCTTCTTTCTGCACTTCTCTTACTTTCTTACTGCACCCCTCGGGCCTCCTTCTGCACCTCTGTTGCTTCTTTCTGCACTTCTCTTGCCTCTTTCTGCACCCTTCGTGCCTCTTTCAGCACCTCCGTTGCTTCTTTCTGCACTTCTCTTCCTTCTTTCTGCACCCCTCTTGCCTCTTTCTGCACCTCTGTTGCTTCTTTCTGTAATTTTATTGCCTCTTTCTGCACCTCTCTTGCTTCTTTCTGCACCTCACTTGCCTCTTTCAGCACCTCTCTTGCTCTTTTCTGCAGATCTCTTGCCTCTTTCTGCACCCCTCTTTTCTCTTTCTGCACCTCTCTTGCCTCTTTCTGCACTACTGTTCACTGTTTCTGCACCTTTCCTGCCTGTTTGTGTACCTCTCTTGCCTCTTTCTGTACCTCTCTTGCCTCTTTCTGCACCTCTCTTGCCTCTTTCTGCACTACTGTTCACTGTTTCTGCACCTTTCCTGCCTGTTTCTGTACCTCTCTTGCCTCTTTCTGTACCTCTGTTGCCTCTTTCAGCAATTCTCTTAGCTCTTTCTGCACTTCTCTTGCTTGTTTCTGCACCTCTCTTGCGTCTTTCTGCATCTCTGTTGCCTCTTTCTGCACTTCACTTGCTTTTTTCTGCACCTCTCTTGCCTCTTTTGGCATCTCTGTTGCTTCTTTCTGCACCCCTCCTGCCTTTTTCTGCACCCCTCTTCCCTATTTGTGCAACTCTCTTTCCTCTTTCTACACCTCTCTTCCCTCTTTCTGCACCACTCTTGCCTCTTTCTGTACCTCTGTTGCTTCTTTCTGCACTTTTCTTGCCTCTTTCTGCACCCTTTGTGCCTCTTTCAGCACCTCTGTTGCTTCTTTCTGCACTTCTCTTTCTTTCTTTCTGCACCCCTCGTGCCTCCTTCTGCACCTCTGTTACTTCTTTCTTCACTTCTCTTGGTACTTTCTGCACTTCTCTTGCCTCTTTCTGCACCCTTCGTGCCTCTTTCAGCACCTCTGTTGCTTCTTTCTGCACTTCTCTTCCTTCTTTCTGCACCCCTCTTGCCTCTTTCTGCACCTCTGTTGCTTCTTTCTGTACTTTTATTGCCTCTTTCTGCACCTCTCTTGCTTCTTTCTGCACCTCACTTGCCTCTTTCAGCTCCTCTTTTGCTTTTTTCTGCAGATCTCTTGCCTCTTTCTGCACTTCACTTGCCTCTTTCAGCACCTCTGTTGCTCTTTTCTGCAGATCTCCTGCCTCTTTCTGCACCCCTCTTTTCTCTTTCTGCACCTCTCTTGCCTATTTCTGCACTACTGTTCACTGTTTCTGCACCTTTCCTGCCTCTTTCTGTACCTCTTTTGCCTCTTTCTGTACCTCTGTTGCCTCTTTCTGTACTTCTCTTGCTCTTTCTGCACCCTTCACGCCTTTTTCAGCACCTCTGTTGGTTCTTTCTGCACTGCTCTTGCTTTTTTATGCACCTCACTTGCCTCTTTCTGCACTTCTCTTGCTTCTTTCTACACCTCTGTTGCTTCTTTCAGCAATTCTCTTGCCTTTCTGCACTTCTCTTCCTTCTTTCTGCACCCCTCCTGCCTCTTTCTGTACCTCTCTTGCCTCTTTGTGTACCCCTCCTACCATTTTCTGCACCCCTCTTGCCTCTTTTTGCACTTCTGTTGGTTCTTTCTGCACTGCTCTTACTTCTTTCTGCACCTCACTTGCTTCTTTCTGCACCCCTGTTCCCTGTTTCTGCACCTTTCCTGCCTGTTTATGCACCTCTCTTGCCTCTTTCTGCACCTCTAAGTTAGAGGTAGTTTTAATCCCCCTGCCCTATTATGTACTAGGGCCTTACAGGGGAGCTCATGCCAATCACAGGGTTACCCCAACCCATAGTGTACCCTAGTGTATGTAGGTGTTTTCACTGTATTGTAAGTGTCTTTCAGCATAGCACTGGCTCCGGGCCTGGTTAGTCAGAGTCAGTTATCACCAGTACCAGTCAGTAAAAAGTTGGGGGCACAGGATGGCTTTGCAACAAGGCCTTTTTTGCACCTCTGTTGGTTCTTTCTACATATCTCTTGCTTCTTTCTGCACTTTTATTCGTCTTTCTGGACTTCTGTTTCCTCTTTCTGGATTTCTCTTGCTTCTTTCTGCACCTTTCTTCCTCTTTCTTCACATGTCCTACCTCTGTAGGCATAGTTAGAAATTAGCAATTAAAAAACCTTTAGAAATTCTCCCCCTTCCCCCCCTGGAGAGCCTACCCCTTGCACGTCCCTGATTGCTACCCCTCACCTTGTTCTGGACTGGTCCCTACAGGCCCGGTGCTGTGCCTGGTCTGAGGGTGTGACCTGTAAGCCTGTTCCTCATCTGGAGTCTGGAGTGGGACGACTGGGAGTGACCATGTGGTGACCCCCCCGACGTACCGGCGGTGTGCGGAGGGCGCCTCGGCTGCTGATTTGAGCAGCGGTGACACATTGTGCGGCAGCTTCCCCTCTTAAGTGCCGCTGCGGACCCGGTGACCAGGGGTGAACACAGTCCTTCTGGGGGGTGTAGGCCACCACGTCGGGTGGCAGGGTGTGAGGAGTCCTCCAGATTGCTTCCCCCCCAAATTGTTTTTTAAAAAACCCTGGCTCACCCGCTCCCTTATCATCCTAGGGCTGCACTCTGTTTCTTTACCCGCACCGGCCCTGGTGCCCCGGTTCTGGCATTGATCCCGGCCCTCTTCTGCAACCTCTGCATGCCTGGCACTCTCACCTGCGGATGCGAGTGGACTTACTGGAGGAGAGCGTCAGCCATCGGTCGGGCAGTGGAGCGTGGAGAGGCCTGGACCTACCCTCCCCCCTCAGCCATCTCCTTCGTTCCCCCTTTTGTCCTGCCTGAGCGCCCGAAGATTGTGTTAAAACCTTTACCCTGCTGGGCGGTGGCCATGGGTAGAGACAAAGCATCAAAAACTCCCGCTACCCAAACCAAAATTGACCGGTTCGCTACCACAGACTCTGGGGCTACTGGAGGGAATGCAGACAAAGATGCCCCTGCTCCTGCGGACCTGTCCACCATCCTCCAGGCGATCCATGCCTCGCAATCTTCGGTGGAGAGCAAAATTGCGGAAGTCCGGGTTGATGTGACTCTAATCCGGCAGGATCTTTGCACCGCCACGGCCCGGATTAAAGAAACCGAATCCCGTATATCCACCGTAGAAGATGATGTTCAGCAACTCAAGGCTCAGGTTGCTCGCCTCCAGTCTCACACCCAGGAGCTCCATCGGTGGGCCGAAGATGCCGAAAACAGGTCCCGTCGCAACAACCTTCGCCTGGTGGGCTTTCCAGAGGATGCGGAGCAGGGCCGGACGGCGGATTTCGTGGAGCGCTGGTTGCGCTCGTGGATGCCCGAGGGCTCCCTCTCTCCGTGGTTCGTGATCGAGCGGGCGCACAGCTTGCTTGCACCCCGAGCACCGCCGGGAGGGCCCCACAGACTGATCATACTACGGGTCCTCAACTTTAGGGATCGAGACTCTGTACTGGCCGAAGCCCGTAAGCAGCAACATCTTAGGTATGAAGGCCAGACAATCATGATCTTCCCTGACTACACTCGTGAGGTCCAGGGCCAACGCTGCTCCTTTGGGGACGTCAAGCAGAAACTGCGCTCTCTCAACATATCATACAGACTCCTCTTCCCGGCCCGCCTGCGAGTAGTGTTTCAGGACAGAACCCTCTTCTTTGACACCCCTGAAGAGGCATGGACATGGGCGACAGAGGAATGCCCTCTACGGCTCAGCGCCCCGAATCCACCTCCCACACACAGCACTGGTGGTGCCCGTTGAGACATTCCTGCTCCTCAGCTGCAGCGCAACCGCTCCTGTAGGCGGAGGGGGCAGAGGTGCGACCGTTCGGACTCACCGTTGGGCGCTTCTCGGTTGCCGACGCCTGGGGCGCTTGCTGGAGCTCCCCCTGTCGGGCGACAGTCTGGCTCTTCGGGCCGCTCCGACCCTGGGAGCACCTCGCCTCACCCATCACTGTTGGACCTGCCGGACACAGACCTCTCCTGTAGCCCGACACTTCTTACAGGTCCCGCTTGAGTCCACCTTTGCCTTCCGGCTGCAACCGGCTCCGTACCCGGGGGCTGCACTCTGCCTTGTTACTAACTCTATCTCCTGATGGACACAGCCACGAACATCCTACTATGAGGAGGGGTCCTCCACGATTCCCCGTTCCCAACCATTCTAGTTTGGTTCTCTCTTAGTTCTCCCATGTTAGGGCGACAGATGCTTCCGTTCCTGAAGTATAGGGAGGGGGGAGGGGGTTGGGTTAGTGAGGGGGGTCCGTTGTCCCGGTTTGTATTGTTTGTTTTCTTTGTTCATTGCACTAGCATTCCTCTCCAGCATCGAAGTGAGCACGCCCCACCCCACACTATGGAATTACACCCACTACCCCACGTTACAGCCTTACTCCGGCCGTACCTGCCACCCTTGCCGGTTGTCCGGCCCATATCTCGCTTTCCCCCTAGCTGACAACTATACCGGGGCGGTGCCGCTCCATGTAATGTCCTGGAATGTTAATGGCATGCTGGATAAGGTCAAGCGCGCAGCGGTCCTGCGTTATGCCCAGCGCCACACTATAGATATACTCCTGCTCCAAGAGACCCATCTGGTAGGAAATCACTGCCCCTTCCTTGCGCGATATGGTTATGGTAGAGTCTGGCACTCCGGCTTCAATCGGGGATCGAGAGGAGTGGCTATTCTGGCGCGTCGTGCCCTTCCTCTCGTGGCGAACAGGGTAACCCGTGACACTCAGGGCTGCTTTGTCAGCCTGGAGGGGACCCTTGGGGACCGGCCTCTCAATCTGCTTGCTGTCTACTCCCCCCCTCCTTGCTGACCTCTACACTTAAGCGACTCGCCTCACTGGTTGCTGCCTTGCCCATGGGGATGACCATCATCGGGGGGACTTCAACGCGGTCATGGACCCTAGCCTTGACACTGCCACGTCCCCTTCCTCCTCCAGGATCGCCCAGTCTGGCCTCCTGTCGACCTGGGCTTCCAATCTATGCCTCGGGGACGCTTGGAGACTCTGGCATCCGACAGCTCGACTCTATACCCATACCTCAGCATCTCATCACACGCACGCATGACTAGATTATGTCTTCATGCCGGCCCTGGACTGCCGAGCGATCCAGGCTATCACCATCCTTCCCAGAGGCCTATCGGACCACTCCCCAGTGGCAATGCAGGTCGGCGACCTTCCTGAATCGTTGCGCACGATCTGGTGGCTCAACGCCTGGTTCCTCCAAGACAAAGAATTCAGGGAGCAGGTGGGAACCCAGCTTCGCCTTTATTTCTCCACTAATCAGGGATCGGTGTCCTCGTCTGGTACCCTATGGGAGGCTGGTAAAGCCACCATTCGAGGCTTTGCCAAGGGCCAACTCAAGCTTAAACGTGCGGCGCAAGACTCCCGACTCACACTCCTGGAGACCCAGGCTGCCCAGCTGGAGACTCAACCTCCGGAAGAGAGAACCGAAGCCCAGGACAGGAGGCCAGCGTTTCTGAGGGACAAGATTAGGCAGACCTCCCTGGAGGCTGCCAAGCTGCTATGGAGGTCTTCCGTGGCATGAGTGTACGGGTGGGGAGATAAAAATGGGAAGCTCCTTCATCGTCTGGCGACCTACCCTATGGCCAACCGCATCATCCCTGAGGTGCTCGACTCGGAAGGAGCGATCGACCGTGCCCCTGCAGAGGTGGCCCAATGCTTCGGCACTTATTACGCCACTCTCTACTCTGCACAGACTCCCACTCTCTCGCTTTCATAGCTTCTCCAGCGGGAACGATTCCCTCTCCCGTGCCTTAGTGAGTCTGAGGCGGAGGCGCTGGACCTTCCGGTCATCCCAGAGGAGGTTCATGAAGCCATATCACGCATGGCCGCGGGTAAGACACCCGGGCCAGACGGCCTTCCCCAGGAGTTCTATGCGTCCTATCGGGACACTCTGGTTCCCCATCTTCTGGAGATGTACCGAGAAGCGGCAGATTGTGGCTCATTCCATCCTGAGAGGGACTTGGCCACTATCGTGGTGATCCCTAAGTCTCAGCCTCCCTCGAACCGTTGCTCTGGCTACCATCCCATCTCCCTCATTAATTCGGAGCTTAAAATATTTGCCTCGGTCCTAGCCAACCGCATACGACCATACCTGGCCAAGCTGGTCCATCCCGACCAATGCGGTTTTATGCCTTTTCGGGGAACCAGACACTGCCTCAGACGCCTCCACCTTGCTCTAGCGAATCGACACCAGCTGACCCCCTATTTATCTCTTCTTCTTGTGGATTTTGAGAAGGCGTTCGATTCGGTGGATTGGCGATACCTGGAGGAGGTGTTGACGGAAATGGGCTTTGGGATCCCTTTCCGTAACCTGGTCAAGACGCTCTATTGTAAGCCGCGGGCCCAAGTTCTAGTTAATGGAGCTCTGTCACGTCCCTTCTCCATCAGGAGGGGCACGAGTTAGGGATGCCTCCTCTTGCCACTCCTCTTCGCATTGGCGATGGAGCCCTTCGCATGTCTTGTCCGATTTGATCAGCTTCTCACGGGATGGAGATGGCCCGGCTTCGAGGAGGACAAGATCGCGCTCTACGCCGACGACATTCTGCTATTTTTAGCAGATCCTGTTCAGTCCGGGCCCCGATGCCTCCGGGCCCTGAGTCTTTTCGAACGCACTTCTGGCCTTCTTGAATTCGGCCAAATCTGTCCTGGTCCCCCTTCACCTCTTGCGGGAGTGCTTTGATTGGCAGTCGTCGATACCTCTTCGGCATCAGTCCTTCAAGTACCTAGGGATCTGGGTAGCCCTCCTCCCCGACCTTGCCTGGTCACTCAATGTTACCCCGTTAGTGAAACGGGTTCGAGCTGATCTCCTCAAATGGCAAACGCTGCCACTAAACCCTATGGGCAGAATAGCCTTATTTAAAATGATGATTTTCCCCAGATTCCTTTACATGCTTCAGAATATGCACCTCTCCTTCTCAAGATCGTGGTTCCGAGAGATGGACAGCTTGACCACCAAGTTCTTATGGGGAGGTCGGAGGCCCAGGATGGCCCTCGCCCAATGCCGGATCCCTCCCTTTGATGGTGGTCTTGGAATGACGAGCCTATACCTTTATTATCTAGCGACTCGGCTCCTCACCGTACACGATTGGTTTAATGGAGGCTGGTCTGACCCGGCGTATCGCCTGGAGTTACACACTCTGGGTCTGTCCGCCATTCAGGGGATGATGTACGGAAACACCATTTCTCAGACTCTCCCTGAGGTCACGCGTGGGGTGCTTTTGGCCTGGCGGGCCTCCCTGCGTCACATACACTGGTCGGATAAACTGACCCAATATACTCCCTTGTGGTGCGGTACAAGGCTCCGGGAGGTCGTTAACCTCTCAGGATTTAGAGCATGGGATCTCATTGGAATATCATTACTGGGGGATGTCTGGAGTGGGACCCACATACGCACCTTTCAGGACCTGCAGACCTGATACTCCCTCCACTCTTCCCAGTTCTTCCACTATCTGCAGCTACGCCATGCCCTCCAATCTCATATCTTAGAGGGTACCTCCTTGCCCGAATACAGCCCGCCTGAGGCTCAGGTCATGACCGGTAACTTGGGGAAGGGGGGGATCTCTTGTATCTATCGCTCCCTCACAAACAACACCCCCAACTCATTATCTCAACTTAGGGACAGGTGGGAGGGCTGGATTGGGTCCCTAGATGACGCAGACTGGAGAGACGCATTGATGGCTCCCAAAACAGTCACAGTTTCAGCATGGCTTCGTCCAGTTCAAATATACTATCTGCACACTGCTTATCTCACGCCACTGCGTCTCCACCACGCTGGGCTCCGGCCCGATGCTTCCTGTCCTCGCTGCTCCCACCCGCAAGCTGACTTTTATCATATGGTATGGCTTTGCTCCGCAATCATGTGTTATTGGGAATCAGTAACAGGGGAGCTCACGGAGGTCCTGGGCTGGGAGGTCCCTCTTAACCCGATGAATGTGCTCCTGGGCATCACCGAGGGGTTGGATGGTACAAGGGCTGAAAAATTGTTTCTAAACACAGCACTGATGGTGGCCAAGAGGGACATTGCGGTCAACTGGCTGAACTCGACCACTCCCACCATGTCGCGCTGGCGCAGGGGGGTGGACTGGTGCGCTGCGCAAGAACGGCCCCTGTATGAAGCCAGAGGATGCCCGAAGAAGTTTCATAGAATGTGGGGCAAATGGGTTGGGGTGGTGGAGGATTGAGCCTTTTTAGCATGCAACTGGGGAGTGGGGTGGATACGACGATGTCTTCCTCAGGTTTGTTGGATTCTGTACGCTGTGCTCTCGTCTTTGTCGTGTATTCATAACTGTAAACACAGCTGGTATCGTTATTTTTTGCTGGTCTCTCACAAAATCAATAAAATTGGTTATCAAAAAAACAAAAACGTAGGTTTCAGGGACGTTATAGTTAGAAATTATCATTTAAAAACCTTTGAAATTCACTGAAAAAACCATAGGTTTCAGGGATGTTATAGTTAGAAATTATCATTTAAAAACCTTTGAAATTCACTGAAAAAACCATAGGTTTCAGGGACGTTATCGTTAGAAATTAGCATTTAAAAACCATAGAAATTCACTGAAAAACCATAGGTTTCAGGGACGTTATAGTTAGTTGGACATTTCACTCATACAAAACCAGAGAAATTCGGCCGTTATAGTTAGTTGAGCTAACTATAACTCGCGTCCCCGCAATGCACTGCTGATGACGTCACATATTACATCATTCATGACATGGTCAGTGACATCACTGATGACATCACTGATGACATCTCAAATGACATCACCGATGACATCACTGGTAACATCATCCAGTGACTGTGTGTTTCTGTAAAGTTTAAATATGTTTTATATATATATATGCCAAGGTGTATTGAAGAATCAGGGGGTGTATAAGTGTCTGAATTGATGATTTAGTAGGTGCGTGACTGACTGTATAAGTGAGTGATTAAACGTGTCTTACTGAATGCATGGGTTAGTGACTACTATTCTTTTTGTACTACCAATGAGTGGTAGTATTTCTAAGATATGTCATCTGAGTGGCTATGTGACTGTCTGTATCAGTGTGTGAGTTGGTATCTGAGCGGCTGTATGGATCTGTCAGGGGTATGTGAGTGGCTGTGTAGGTCTGTGAGTGAGTGTGTGACTGGCTGTGTGAGTCTATGAGTACCTGCATGGGTCTGTGAGTTGGTGTATGAGTGGGTGTGTGAGTAGATGTGTAGGTCTGTGAGTGGCTGTATAGGTCTGTCAGTTGGTATGTGAGTGGCTGTCTGGTTCTGTGAGTAGGTTTGTGAGTGGCTGTGTGGGTCTGTGAGTGGGTGTGAGAGTGTCTGTGTGGGTCTGTGAGTGGGTGTGTGACTGGCTGTGTAGGTCTATGAGTACCTGCATGGGTCTGTGAGTTAGTGCATGAGTGGGTGTGTGAGTAGATGTGTGGGTCTGTGAGTGGGCATGAGAGTACCTGTGTGGGTCTGTGAGTGGGTGTGAAAGTGCCTGAATGGGACTGTAAGTGGGTCCATGAGTGTAGGAAGGTGGAATCTGACTATATGGTTGCCCCCACTTTTTTCCTGGTGTTTTGCTGGTTTATGACTTAGTTGGACTGGGACCCTGCTATTCAGGGCCCCAGTCTATCTGCTCTCTCTAACGACATGGAGTGCACTCTAGGTGCACTAGTGATTGGATACTGTGGTGCCTTATGAGTCCCTAGTATATGGTACCTTAGGTACCAAGGGCATAGGTACTTCACAGGCCTACCAGGGGCTGCAGCATGTATTATGCCACCCCTGGGAGGCAGACTAAATCTGACACCACAGGCCTGCTACTGCAGCCTGGGTGAGGTGGTGCTAGCACCCCTCACTGAGATATAGGTTTCCTATATCTCTCCTGCACACACATATAAACCTATCAGTCATCCCTAAGGCAGGCCCTATCAATCCTGAGGGCAGGGTGCTTGGCTTATATGTGAGGGGGTGCCTCTGCCTGAGCAGGGCCCCTCTGCAGCTCTCAGAGTCTATTCTCTGGTGCTGTTTGTGGATGCGGTTAAACCATATACTATTAAGTGCATTATATCCTCGCGGTAAATGCTAACTTTGGAATGGCTGTATCAAAACATGTCGTGTTTGGTGTCAAACATCTTGGAATACTACCCCCCGCCAATCCTGGCGGCGGGGGTAGCATTCCACCCTTCTAGAGGATAAGACATGTACCTGCTGTGGAAACGCGGTAGAATCCTAAAGAGCCCTGGCATCACAAAATGGATGCCACCAGTCACAGACACTGGGCTGCCCTCCTGCTGATGACCGAAACTCGCAGTGGAGGAAGCCCAACAATAGGCATCCTGTCACAGGGAGGTGTAACCACCTCCCAGACAGGGTTTAGTGTATTGGGGCTGGGTGGGTGCACTCTTAGAGTGCTTTGAAGTCCTGCACTGGGGGAGCAGAAGGCTCCTCTGTGCATATGCCAGTTCAAACCGGCTCAGGGGCTACCTGCCCCTGCTCTGGCGCGAAACTGGACAAAGGGAAGTGGGTGTAGCCACCCCCTCCCTTGACCCTCCCATAGGTGGGGTCATAGAGCTAGTCCATCCCCTCTTTTCAGTATAAGAAGGGGAACCCTTGAACTTGCTAGTTAGATAACCCCTGGACGACGCTCTACAGAAGAATCCTGGCCCTTCGACGTTCCACTACCTTTGGAAGACAGAAGAATCTCCCTTGGAGTCAAGGAGTGACTCCCCTGCTTGGCAGGCACCAAAACGACAACGACGGTCGCAAACTACGCCGCTCCCGCCGGAGTCCGAAGTCCTTGCAGCCCAGGAAGTGGATTTCCTGACCTCTCCCAGGCCATCGTGAGTCCCCAGTGAAGCTGAGGCAAGTGGACCCCACGAATAACGAGGAACCACGACCCCTGGGTACCGTGCACTATTGTCGAGTGCAACCCCTTCACAACGTTCTACGAACTTGTGCTTTGGACCACGTGTGGTCCCGACCTCCAGCAGGAATCCCTCCGAAGATCAGAGGCCTACACCAACCCGAGAGACCGTGGGCCCCTGTTGAGTGATTCCGCCCGAGGTGTCTTCGCGATCCCTTGCCCGCCGGCTTGTGGGTCCCCAGAAGACTTCTTAAAGAAACCAAAGGGCTCCCCTGGTTGCTCCAGGCCTGCCCTGACTTACCCTCGCTGGGTGAGTTCCACAGACCTTGCTGGTCTGCACCATCGACTTTTCTCCATCTCCCCGAGACTTGCGGCTGCTAAGGCTTGTTGGCTCCAATCGAGTTGCCGACACCGCAGTTAGCTGCAGACGTCGAGGGACACACCGAATCCAGCTCCTAGTCGTCGTCGACGCCTCCTGGACCACGTGGCTGAAGAGTCAAGGCACCCACAACCGACCTGAAGCGACCGACGACGGTGGGCATCCATCTTCCTTGCCCCGGGTCACTGCCAAGTGACTTTGAACACTGTCCCCTCTGCTTTCAGGTCATCCTTCTTCAGAATCCAGGCTTGGATTCCACCGGACACTTCTTCAGCTCCCGCAAGCAGCAAGTCTTCTTTGTTCGCCATTGAAAACGACGCCGCGACCCGACACCAAAGGACACCTGTGCACCCGGCTTCCCTGGGTGAGGTAACTCCAGCACTACGGTGCTCCTGTGGGTGTGGGCCCTAGAACGACTTACCCTGTAAGTGACTTGCTTGTAGGTTCTATAGAAGTATCCTAAAACTCTTTATTTCCAACCGCGACTTGCCCCATTGAAGTCAACGGCGATCCGCGCCTGTGTATCTACACTGCTCGCGTCCCCCGTGGGTCCTTTACTTACCTGCCTTGGGTGGTTTCGTGAGGCCCCAGCACTTCTGAAGGCCCTAGGCCTTGCCTCCCCTGCAAGTCGTTGTCCCTAAGTCTCTTACTTAGTATATGGTCTGGTACGCCCCTAGGGCCCCAGCCATATTTTGTGCTTAACTTATTGTGAAACGTTGATTTGTGCATATGTTTGTCTTCTAATCTCATAAAGAGATTAGTAGAGAGTTATTTAGAAATAAATACATATATATTTGATATATATACCTGTGTGGTGTCTTTTCATTTGGTGATTCAAGAGATTATATGGTAAAACAAGCTGCTTTACATTCCTCCGAGACTTAGCCTGAAGGCTGCTCTCCACAGCTACCACTAGGATAGCTTTCTTTAAAAGGTTGTCTTAAACCTATCTACCATAAGAGTCGATTTGCCCTGGTGCAAGGTGTCCACTTTAATTAGTGAACAGCATATACCAGGCCAACTTCTCACATTGGTGGGCAGCGTGTGGGATTCCAGCTTGCCATTGTTTTACCAGAAAATCTCTATTTGAATTACTAACTGAAAACCATTATAGGTACTCAAGGTACATATAAAGTCAAGCTTAGTATCAATAAGTTCTACTGAACTTAGAGCTGTGTGCCAAGGGATAGCACACCCTTTCCAGAGCTCAAGCTAGGATCAGTAGGCCACAAACTAGTGTAGGTAGTACAACACTGCACAACACTAGAATGTCCTTAAAGGGTGGACCCAGTGGATCCACTCAGCCTCAGTATAAGGACATGGCTTTCTCTGACTTGAGAGCCATGTGTGTTGACAGACACCTGAGGCTAGGACAGAGTCCCTCAACCCTGCACCTGATAGATCTGCTAACAGCAGATGACCTTAGATTGGCTCTAGGAGCTAAAGGGTTTGAATCAGTGGGTGGGTCAGTCATAGTATCTGGGTCAGATGATGAAAATCAGAATGACCAAGACTCTGTGATTGAAGGGCCAGGCTCCAAGGGGCCTGAAAAGGACAGAGGAATTCTCCCTAAGAGAACTGACAGAGGAGGAGAGGCACAGATCCCCTTCCAGGGAATCTGACCACTCTTATCACTCTGGCAGAGAATTTGTCCAGCAGAGGAGCTCATACTTTTCCTTAAGAGAGACCTCCTCTGAGAGAAGGTGCAAACTGCTCCAGTATGAGGAAGCCAGAGTGGCCCTCAGAACCAAGCAGTTGGCACTGGATAGGGAAGCCCTGGAGATCCAGAGAGCTTCTAGAAAAGAGGGGTTAGAACCCCCTGGTGGCAGCAACAGTGTCCCTAGAGGCAGAGAATATATTCCTGACCATAGGAACCTGAGCAAGGTTGTTCCTCCCTACCAGAGTGGGGATGATATCCACAAGTGGATAACTGCTATGGAGAGGGCCTGTAGAGTACAGCAGGTCCCCCAAAAGCAGTGGGCAGCAATCTTGTGGCTCTCCTTTTCAGATAAAGGAAGAGACAAGCTCCTCACTGTTAGAGAGAAGGATGCTGATGATTATGAGGTCCTGAAGAGTGCACTGATAGATGGGTTTGGCTTAACCACTGAAGAGTACAGGTTGAAGTTCAGAGATACCCAGAAGGCACAGACTCAGGACTGGACTGACTTTGTAGATTGTGCATCCAAGGCTCTGGAGGGTTGGCTGGTTGGCAGTAGGGTTACTGATTTCAAAGGATTTTATAATCTAATGATGAGAGAACAGATCCTTAATAATTGTCAAAACCAGCTTTTACACCAGTACCTGGTGGACTCTGATCTGACCTCTCCCCAAGAATTGGGAAAGAAGGCAGACAAATGGGTCAGAACCAGAGTAAGGCCTAAGAATCAGGGTGGTGACCACAAGAAAGATTCTACCAAGTCCCAAGAGAAAGGTGGGGATAAATCTAAGGATAAGTCCACTACAGGGCCCCAAAAGTCCTCTTCTGGGGGTGGGTCCCAAACTCCTTCCTCTCCTGAAAAGAAACCCTATTGCCATGTCTGTAAAAAGCCTGGGCACTGGAAATCTGATCCCAGTTGTCCCAGGATTGGCAATAAAGAAAATGTTCCTCCAACAACTACTACCACCCCTCCTGGTACTACCAGTAGTAATCCTCCAGTTGGGAGTAGTGCACCCAAAAAGTTAGGTGCTTTTGCAAGAGGAACAGAGGTGGGCCCTAGTTCAGACAGGACCCCTCAACAGACTCCTCAGATTCTGATGGTGGTATAGGATTTGCCACCTTTACCGTGGGTCCCACAGCATTGGGCAGGTACAGACTGGAGCCAATAATTAATGGTCAGAAAGCTGTGGCATTTAGGGACACAGGGGCTAGTGTCACCATGGTGGCAGGGAAACTAGTCCCCACTCACCAGCTTTTACCTGAGTTTAAATACCAGGTGACCAACATTGATGGTGTCAGAACAGAGCACCCCATGGCCATAGTCAATCTCAGCTGGGAGGGGGTCACAGGCCCAAAAAGAGTGGCAGTGTCCCCAACCTTACCTGTAGATTGCCTGATGGGCAATGATCTGGAAATTTCATCCTGGGCTGAAATTGAACACCAAACCCATCTGAGGATGTTGGGTGTCCCTGTAAAGGTTAGTGGGGCTGTGATGGCCACAGCCCCAGCCCAAGATTTTGGAGAGATGGAGCCTGGAAGAATGGCCCACTCTCCCCCAGAAGAGAGCACAAGGGTTGAAGAAAAGTCTTCTTCCCTCCAGACAGTAGGTAAGGGTCAGCCTCCTCAGGGAACTGACCCTACCCCTAGTGAAGGAACTGCCACAGAGGTAGTCAGGCCTGGCCTGGCCCCACCCCTGATGGCAGAGGACCCTTCCAAGGAGGTACCCAGTCTGGAGCAGGTAAACTGCCCCTCTCAACCCTGCCTCAGTCAGCCCAGGGCTGCAGAGGTCAGGGAGGTCAGTGGACCCCCCAGGGCCCCCTGTCCAGAGGAACCCCCATCAGCAGATTAGGGGCACCCAGTCTAGTAGCCCTAGCCAGGTGAAAATTCCTCAACCCACTGAGGGATCCCCCATACCTTTATGTAGGGACCTCCCCCAGAAGGACTCTGTTAGGCAAGGGCAAACCTGGAACCAAAAGGTTCCAAACATGCCATGTCCCTCCAGTGTTCCATCCAAAGGGACCCAACCCCCAGCTGTAGGCAGTCAAAGGTTGACCCTTAGAGCAAAGTGCAACTCAGTCATGGAAAGACAGGCATACATGGTGACCAGTGATCTGAGGAAGCTGAGGCCAACCTTCCTAGGGCCTCACTTCCCTACTCAGACACCCCCCAGCCTTGTACTTTACCAAAGCACACCAGAGGTAGTGATTCCCCATGGTGGAGACCCTCTCATACCCTTAGGGTGAGGGATTGCTTAGGGGACCATAAGACAGGGGGCAACCATGCTAGTGCAGGTGCTTCCTTATATGGCCACTTAATCAATAAAGGCTCAACTGGTCAAGGTTAGCCTTATCTCCTTTCGTTTGGGGGGGTTATGTAGGAAGGTGGAATCTGACTATATGGTTGCCCCCACTTTTTCCTGGTGTTTTGCTGGTTTATGACTTAGTTGGACTGGGACCCTGCTATTCAGGGCCCCAGTCTATCTGCTCTCTCTAAACAACATGGAGTGCACTCTAGGTGCACTAGTGATTGGATACTGAGGTGCCTTATGAGTCCCTAGTATATGGTACCTTAGGTACCAAGGGCATAGGTACTTCACAGGCCTACCAGGGGCTGCAGCATGTATTATGCCACCCCTGGGAGGCAGACTAAATCTGACACCACAGGCCTGCTACTGCAGCCTGGGTGAGGTGGTGCTAGCACCCTCACTGAGATATAGGTTTCCTATATCTCTCCTGCACACACATATAAACCTATCAGTCACCCCTAAGGCAGGCCCTATCAATCCTGAGGGCAGGGTGCTTGGCTTCTATGTGAGGGGGTGCCTCTGCCTGAGCAGGGCCCCTCTGCAGCTCTCAGAGTCTATTCTCTGGTGCTGTTTGTGGATGCGGTTAAACCATATACTATTAAGTGCATTATATCCTCGCGGTAAATGCTAACTTTGGAATGGCTGCATCAAAACATGTCGTGTTTGGTGTCAAACATCTTGGAATACAACCCCCCGCCAATCCTGGCGGCGGGGGTAGCATTCCACCCTTCTAGAGGGATAAGACATGTACCTGCTGTGGAAACGCGGTAGAATCCTAAAGAGCCCTGGCATCACAAAATGGATGCCACCAGTCACAGACACTGGGCTGCCCTCCTGCTGATGACCGAAACTCGCAGTGGAGGAAGCCCAACAATAGGCATCCTGTCACAGGGAGGTGTAACCACCTCCCAGACAGGGTTTAGTGTATTGGGGCTGGGTGGGTGCACTCTTAGAGTGCTTTGAAGTCCTGCACTGGGGAGCAGAAGGCTCCTCTGTGCATATGCCAGTTCAAACCGGCTCAGGGGCTACCTGCCCCTGCTCTGGCGCGAAACTGGACAAAGGGAAGTGGGTGTAGCCACCCCTCCCTTGACCCTCCCATAGGTGGGGTCATAGAGCTAGTCCATCCCCTCTTTTCAGTATAAGAAGGGGAACCCTTGAACTTGCTAGTTAGATAACCCCTGGACGACGCTCTACAGAAGAATCCTGGCCCTTCGACGTTCCACTACCTTTGGAAGACAGAAGAATCTCCCTTGGAGTCAAGGAGTGACTCCCCTGCTTGGCAGGCACCAAAAACGACAACGACGGTCGCAAACTACGCCGCTCCCGCCGGAGTCCGAAGTCCCTGCAGCCCAAGAAGTGGATTTCCTGACCTCTCCCAGGCCATCGTGAGTCCCCAGCGAAGCTGAGGCAAGTGGACCCCACGAGTAACGAGGAACCATGACCCCTGGGTACCGTGCACTATTATCAAGTGCAACCCCTTCACAACGTTCTACGAACTTGTGCTTTGGAGCACGTGTGGTCCCGACCTCCAGCAGGAATCCCTCCAAAGATCAGAGGCCTACACCGTCCCGAGAGACCGTGGGTCCCTGTTGAGTGATTCCGCCCGAGGTGTCTTTGCGATCCCTTGCCCGCCGGCTTGTGGGTCCTCAGAAGACTTCTTAAAGAAACCAAAGGGCTCCCCTGGTTGCTCCAGGCCTGCCCTGACTTACCCTCGCTGGGTGAGTTCCACAGACCTTGCTGGTCTGCGCCATCGACTTTTCTCCATCTCCCCGAGACTTGCGGCTGCCAAGGCTTGTTGGCTCCGATCGAGTTGCCGACACCGCAGTCAGCTGCAGACGTCGAGGGACACACCGAATCCAGCTCCTGGTCATCGTCGACGCCTCCTGGACCACGTGGCTGAAGAGTCAAGGCACCCGCAACCGACCTGAAGCGACCGACGACGGTGGGCATCCATCTTCCTTGCCCCGGGTCACTGCCAAGTGACTTTGAACACTGTCCCCTCTGCTTTCAGGTCATCCTTCTTCAGAATCCAGGCTTGGATTCCACCGGACACTTCTTCAGCTCCCGCAAGCAGCAAGTCTTCTTTGTTCGCCATTGAAAACGACGCCGCGACCCGACACCAAAGGACACCTGTGCACCCGGCTTCCCTGGGTGAGGTAACTCCAGCACTACGGTGCTCCTGTGGGTGTGGGCCCTAGAACGACTTACCCTGTAAGTGACTTGCTTGTAGGTTCTATAGAAGTATCCTAAAACTCTTTATTTCCAACCGCGACTTGCCCCATTGAAGTCAACGGCGATCCGCGCCTGTGTATCTACACTGCACGCGTCCCCCGTGGGTCCTTTACTTACCTGCCTTGGGTGGTTTCGTGAGGCCCCAGCACTTCTGAAGGCCCTAGGCCTTGCCTCCCTGCAAGTCGTTGTCCCTAAGTCTCTTACTTAGTATATGGTCTGGTACGCCCCTAGGGCCCCAGCCATATTTTGTGCTTAACTTATTGTGAAACGTTGATTTGTGCATATGTTTGTCTTCTAATCTCATAAAGAGATTAGTAGAGAGTTATTTAGAAATAAATACATATATATTTGATATATATACCTGTGTGGTGTCTTTTCATTTGGTGATTCAAGAGATTATATGGTAAAACAAGCTGCTTTACATTCCTCCGAGACTTAGCCTGAAGGCTGCTCTCCACAGCTACCACTAGGATAGCTTTCTTTAAAGGTTGTCTTAAACCTATCTACCATAAGAGTCGATTTGCCCTGGTGCAAGGTGTCCACTTTAATTAGTGAACAGCATATACCAGGCCAACTTCTCACATTGAGTACATACATAGGTCTGTGAGTGGGTGTGTAAGTGCATTTGTGGGTCTCTGATTGGGTGTGTAAGTGCCTGCATGTGACTATGAGTGGGTCTGTGAGGGCGTGCATAGATCTGTGGGTGGGTGTGTGAGTACCTGTGTGTGACTGTGAGTGGGTGTACAAGTGGGTGTGTGGGTCTGTGAGTGAGTCTGTGAGTGCCTTGTGAATCTGTGAGTAGGTGTGTGAGTACCTTCATGTGTCTGTGAGTGCCTGCATGGATATATGACTGGGTGTGTGAGTGCATGTGTTGCTCTGTCAGTGGGTCTGTCATTGCCTGTCTGGTTCTGAGTGGGTGTGAGAGGGCCTGTGTGGGTCTGTGAGTGGGTCTGTGAGTACCTGTGTGAGTCTTAGAATGGGTGTGTGAGTACCTGTATGGGTTTGTGAGTGGGTCTGTCAGTGCCTATGTGGGTATGTAAGTGGGTGTGTGAGTGTCTGTGTGGGTGTGTGAGTGGGTTTATGAGTGGCTGTTGGTCTGTGAGTGGATGTGAGAGTATCTGTGTGGGTATGTGATTGGATGTGTGAATACCTGTGCAGGTCTGTGAGTGGCTGTGAATGGGTGTGAGAGTGCCTGTGTGGGTGTCTGAGTGGGTCTGTAAGTATTTTTTTTTCAAAGTGTGCCAGGATCCGCAATCTGTCACAGATTTACATGGGACCTGCACACTTCAGCACATACATTTTAATGCAATTTCTTGCCGAACATAAATCCCTCTGAGACCTATCTAAGGCACCCATGGGATCAGGTACCTCTACCTTGACCCTTTTAATCAATTTCCAGATACATTTCAAAGCCCCAGGATCATTTCCCGTTACTTAAAATGGTGGCCATAACCTCTCTGTCAGGTTGTGGCCAGCCAATCATGGCATGTTATATTCCATATAGGCACCATAATATAGGCCCCGGTAACTTCATTACCTTTCACCTATATTCTTCCCTATATTACACTGATAACAGTTTACAGGGACTGACCTTTTACCTAGATATGACACTACATTCAGAACACGGGTTTTCCCTAGTTCAGAAGCTCATACATTATGCATGAGGATTCTTGGAAGCACAGCAGGACGACCATCTCCTGTATAATATCTATGTACAAAGTTCATGCACGACGTCATCCTTAGGCCGACACCGTAATACAGCGAGGTAGGACCCCTGGGGAGACCTATGGGTATATATACATTACATCTTGCTAAGATAGTTAGAGGAGACCGAGACTTCCCGGCAGACACACTGACCGGAGCCGCTGAGGTTCCTGCATGCAGACACTCCAGCTTGCAGTGGTCTAACATCCCTTGCGGGGTGTCCAACTCCAGACCAGGACGGGGTCCCACAGTCTCTCAATTCAGGTAATGGGGTTGACTTTATCCTAGAGGGATTCTTGGCCTAACACCTACACACATGCTAGGTACATTTAGGTACATCTAGTTAGGGAAGCATCGTAGGAGTACGCATATTTGTGTCATGTGTTTTATTTATTCGTATGTATCTATGATTATTGTAAGATGGTAGAACTATACTATCCATTTACCTTTTTAGTACTACTAATCATTTATATCATATACTGTCTAACGGTTGTTGCAGCTCATCTATTCTACACCAGAATAACAACTGTTCAATAAATACTTATTGAGAACGCCCAGCCTGTTTATTCTGTGTACCTCTCTGAGACAGACAAAGGGGCCGATTCCGATCTCGGTCGGAGGCGCACCCAATACCATTCGGTCGGGAAAAAAGCCATGCGAATGCCTGTTTCCCGACCGATCCGTACAGCATACCGAACGAGTAAGTACGATGCGCACAACAGCACAGAATCCGGCCGAGTCATACTCACCCAATCCAGGTCCTGTTCTCCGACCGAGGCGAATCCGGAAACGCAGAATCGAGTCGCACGGAAGGGAAAATGCAGCCCCGTCCGGCCGAACAAGTACGATGCGCTTTCCGTACGCGCCCGAACCCGTCGCTACGCACGGCACGTCAAAGCATCCGGGAGAGGCGCACATAAGCTCCGATTCGCGCCACAACACGATCCACGGCTACGAGGCGAACACGCCAGCGACGAGGACGACGCGAAGCAACGAGAAAGACGAAGGACACGAATCAACCATGAATCCCTTCGTCCCGATCCTACCAATATTCTACATTTACTACCGGAACAGGCACGGACGCGTACGGCGCAGAAGGTAAGTCAGACACCAACCACAAAACACATACAACACGTACACGACACATCACACACACACAGAGGGATGCAGAATTTACTTACACCAGCAACAGCAGCACCATAGGGGCGGGATGCCCATCACCAATGCCACATATGCACACAGGGGCCTGGATGCGCACCACCACCACCACCCCTACCCAGGGGGGCCGGATGCCAACCACTACTACCACCCTTAGCCAGGGGGGTGCCAGATGCCCACCACCACTACCACCCTTAGCCAGGGGGGGCTGGATGCCTACCACTACCACCACCCTTACCCAGGGGGGGCTGGATGCCTACCACTACTATCACCCTAAGCCAGGGGGGCTGGATGCCCACCACTACTACCACCCTTACCCAGGGGGGCTGGATGCCTACCACAACTACCACCCTTACCCAGGGGGGCTGGATGCCTACCACTACTACCACCCTTAGCCAGGGGGTGCCAGATGCCCACCACCACTACCACCCTTACCCAGGGGGCTGGATGCCTACCACTACTACCACCCTTACCCAGGGGGCTGGATGCCTATCACTACTATCACCCTAAGCCAGGGGGGCTGGATGCCTACCACTACTACCACCCTTAGCCAGGGGGGGTGGATGCCTACCACTACCACCACCCTTACCCGGGGGGCTGGATGCCTACCACTACTATCACCCTAAGCCAGGGGTGCTGGATGCCCACCACTACTACCACCCTTACCCAGGGGGGCTGGATGCCTACCACAACTACCACCCTTACCCAGGGGGGCTGGATGCCTACCACTACTACCACCCTTAGCCAGGGGGTGCCAGATGCCCACCACCACTACCACCCTTACCCAGGGGGCTGGATGCCTACCACTACTACCACCCTTACCCAGGGGGGCTGGATGCCTACCACTACTATCACCCTAAGCCAGGGGGCTGGATGCCTACCACTACTACCACCCTTAGCCATGGGGGTGCCAGATGCCTACCACTACTACCACCCTTACCCAGGGGGGCTGGATGCCTACCACTACTATCACCCTAAGCCAGGGGGCTGGATGCCTACCACTACTACCACCCTTAGCCATGGGGGTGCCAGATGCCTACCACTACTACCACCCTTACCCAGGGGGGCTGAATGCCTACCACTACTACCACCCTTAGCCAGGGGGCTGGATGCCTACCACAACTACCACCCTTACCCAGGGGGGTGCCAGATGCCCACCACTACTACCACCCTTACCCAGGGGGGCTGGATGCCTGCCACTACTACCACCCATAGCCAGGGGGGTGCCAGATGCCCACCACCACTACCACCCTTACCCAGGGGGGCTGGATGCCTACCATAACTACCACCCTTACCCAGGGGGGGCTGGATGCCTACCACTACTATCACCCTAAGCCAGGGGGGCTGGATGCCTACCACTACTACCACCCTTAGCCATGGGGGTGCCAGATGCCTACCACTACTACCACCCTTACCCAGGGGGGGCTGGATGCCTACCACTACTATCACCCTTACCCAGGGGGTGCCAGATGCCTACCACTACTACCACCCTTAGCCATGGGGGTGCCAGATGCCCACCACTACTACCACCCTTAGCCAGGGGGGCTGGATGCCTACCACTACTACCACCCTTACCCAGGGGGCTGGATGCCTACCACTACTATCACCCTAAGCCAGGGGGTTGGATACCCACCACTACTACCACCCTTACCCAGGGGGCTGGATGCCTACCACAACTACCACCCTTACCCAGGGGGCTGGATGCCTACCACTACTACCACCCTTAGCCAGGGGGGGCAGGATGCCTACCACTACTACTACCCTTACCCAGGGGGGGCTGGATGCCTACCACTTCTATCACCCTAAGCCAGGGGGGCTGGATGCCCACCACTACTACCACCCTTACCCAGGGGGGCTGGATGCCTACCACAACTACCACCCTTACCCAGGGGGCTGGATGCCTACCACTACTACCACCCTTAGCCAGGGGGTGCCAGATGCCCACCACCACTACCACCCTTACCCAGGGGGCTGGATGCCTACCACTACTACCACCCTTACCCAGGGGGGCTGGATGCCTACCACTACTATCACCCTAAGCCAGGGGGGCTGGATGCCTACCACTACTACCACCCTTAGCCATGGGGGTGCCAGATGCCCACCACCACCACCACCCTTAGCCAGGGGGGGCTGGATGCCCACCACTACTACCACCCTTACCCAGGGGGGCTGGATGTCTACCACTACTACCACCCTTACCCAGGGGGGGCTGGATGCCTGTCACTACTACCACTTCTACCCATGGGGGGCTGGATGCCTACCACCAACACCACCCCCACTCATAGGATGGACAATGCATGACACAACCAGCACACCACAACCTAGGGAATGCAAGAAAAAGACATCCCCCCAACACCATGACAAGCGTGTGTAGACTGTGCCAAATGCCTACAACACTGAACATGACTTTGAACATACAATGTGACCCCCTATCACATGTGCCACACATATATGTGTGTGGCCCCCACAATGCAAGCAGGCCATGACCATTGTGGCAATGGGGTCCAAACCCCCATCATCACAGTGACCAAAATGTAAGTGTGGGGTCCATAGCTGAAGCACATTTTGAACATTGTGGCAATGGGGTCCAAACCCCCATCATCACAGTGACCAAAAGGTAAGTGTGGGGTCCATAGCTGAAGCACATTTTGAACAGTGTGGCAATGGGGTCCAAACCCCCATCATCACAGTGACCAAAAGGTAAGTGTGGGGTCCATACCTGAAGCACATTTTGAACAGTGTGGCAATGGGGTCCAAACCCCCATCATCACAGTGACCAAAAGGTAAGTGTGGGGTCCATAGCTGAAGCACATTTTGAACAGTGTGGCAATGGGGTCCAAACCCCCATCATCACAGTGACCAAAATGTAAGTGTGGGGTCCATAGCTGAAGCACATTTTGAACATTGTGGCAATGGGGTCCAAAACCCCATCATCACAGTGACCAAAAGGTAAGTGTGGGGTCCATAGCTGAAGCACATTTTGAACAGTGTGGCAATGGGGTCCAAACCCCCATCATCACAGTGACCAAAAGGTAAGTGTGGGGTCCATAGCTGAAGCACATTTTGAACAGTGTGGCAATGGGGTCCAAACCCCCATCATCACAGTGACCAAAATGTAAGTGTGGGTTCCATAGCTGAAGCACATTTTGAACATTGTGGCAATGGGGTCCAAACCCCCATCATCACAGTGACCAAAAGGTAAGTGTGGGGTCCATAGCTGAAGCACATTTTGAACATTGTGGCAATGGGGTCCAAACCCCCATCATCACAGTGACCAAAATGTAAGTGTTGACAAAGAAAAAGCTGCAACTGCCAAACTGCATGGATGATTCCTGGTCACAGAACATAAAACACATCAGTGGCAAAGTAGTGCTTGTGTCCCATAGCAACATAGATTGGGTGAGGCAAACAGTGCAGTGCAAATAAGACATACCTTTGGCCATGTGCAGACAAACAACACCCATGGGGGCTGACACTGTCAACATTCATCAATGACACAATGACAGAAGTGACCATCAGAATGCAGACCCACATATTTGCACCAATGGGCACACAAATGCAGATACCCTGTGGAGACTGTAGATGTGAGGTGAACAGATACCATACCATGGCAGCAATGGGACACACAAACCATGATCATTGTGCTGACTGATGACCTAGGAGTCCCAGGGACAGCAGGGGAAAACCACCAAACTACATACAGCCAATGGCACACCTAAGATATGCCAATGCAGTGGTGCAGATGCACAAACACAAACAGGCAGACCCACACTGCACATCAAACACAACAGGTGAGGGGGGTGCCAGTGTCCCCAGGCAACCACACAACACATGAGGAGGCCTGAATACCAATTATACAGATGTGCATACAGTGCCACACAAAGGTAACTCATGGATCCAAATCCCCTATGTGGGCAATCAGGCATTGTCAGATGAGAGGGAGCACAAATCACACATGTCACACAGGCACGTAGGAACAGCAACTGACACAGCAAAACACAGACACACCACAGCACTACCCCCAGGGCCCCCACAATGTGGTGACCCTGGGCTGCATTACAATCCCACTGTGATGACAAAGCTAAATGTCGTTCACACTGTGAACCACAGTCATGTGTCCTGAGCAACAAACTACCATCACACCTACACAAGCACAAATCAATCAGCACGGCCAGTAAGCCAAGGCCAACATGGAGGCAGGGGTCTAGCCGGGCAACAACTCTCATCTGCACACACTCAACACCACACACCTCGACCTCCAACAATGTGCAGCAGTGAAGCACACATGCACTGGTGACATTGCACATGCACCCATGACAATTCCAGGGTGGTGGGTGGGAACCAAGGTGCAGAAACACATCACACATGGCCACTCAACAAGACTCCTGAATGTCTGACACACTGCACACTACGCTGTACATGGACATGACGGCAATACCACACCAACCAATGGGATCCCAGCCACAGTCACACACCAATGAAGAAGCCAAGGTCACCCACAAAGAACACACATAGACAACAACCAACATTGCAGCCCGGACCCTGAGGAGTGCCAGCAGTCACACACACAACGTGTCACAATCACTGAAAGATAACACAAACTGGAAATCACATGACAGGTGCAAACAACAAGTGCCAAGGGGAAACCTGACTGTGACCCATCTGCGTCTGCACACAAACTCAGCCCTGACAGCAAACACACCTATGGGTGACACCCTGATGACCAGTAATGTGCCATGCACCCACATCACAGAGAACCCAGGGAGAAGACTTTGGGGGAACATAGGTCAACTCAGCAAGCATCACAAACAGGTACAACACTAGGGATCACAGCATGCACAGCAAAACGGAAGTGAACACACAGACATGCTCATACAACACACACCTTGGGCGCAGGCAATGTCACAGGAGTACACACTGCCATGAGGGGACTCCACTCCTGTGTGAGGAAAGCTGTGCCATATGTTGCCTCAGTAGGGCCCCATCATGTCAGCTGAGCACTTGGTCACACAATCAACAATTAGCACCAAATGAAGGCTCCCGTCACATCAGCCTGGTCATGGAAGTGCCAACGAAATCATCAGCACAGATCCAACACACTTGTATAGCAATGTTGCACTGACAACACAGATGAGTCCTTCCCCATTGATGCCCAAACCTGCATGTCCAGTGGAGATGGCCACACGGTCAGGGAAGTAGACGAATTGAACAATGGCAGGCACAACAGATGTGCAGGGGTGGAAGCCACAGTTGTGAAATTGCTAATGTAAGTAGGAAATCCCATTGCCAAATACTGAACACATGACACCCTCAGATGCTGCTATGGATGACATGGATACACCACAGGATAGGACACATTCTCCCTGGACCACATGTGTTCCTGCACAGTAACACTTCATTATCATGAGACCAAATATCACCATCACTGCAGCAAGGGCATGGTTAGCATCATCAACAACATGTACATCAGAAGCATAAGCACTAGAGAACAGAAAGTTGCTTTATTCAGCATATGTGTGTTTAAAAGTGAAAGTCCAGAAAAAACACAAAGGCCAATGGCCAGTCCATTGTCAAAGTCCAAACAGGGTGACAGTGGCAGATGTCACCCTACGCATGCCTGCACTGCACAAAACCAGGGACAATCCACTAGGAGGGGCAACCGGGGGGCAGGCCAGGCACCGCAGGGACAGGATCAGGGCTCACCAGGAGGAGGCAGGGAAGGGGTGGTGGGTGCTGGAGAGCCACTGACAACTGCAGTGGAGGTGTCTGACATGGTGTGTGCCGGCACAACTGGGGGGCATGACTCAGATGTTGTGGGTGCCGGCACGACTGCAGTGGACCCTGCAGATGGAGTGGACAGGTCCGCCACTGCAGTGCCCAAGTCAGACAGGGTGGTAGTGGACTCCACTGCAGTGCCTACCACCAGGGGAGGAGAATGGGGAACAGGCAAGGTGGGCTGGACAGAGGGGGAGGACACCCTCACCACATCAGTGGCACAGACAAGCGCAGCGGGGGTGTGGTGCCGGGAGAGCAAGTGGCAGGGGGAGAAGGCCGGATCCTCTTGGGGATGGTATATCTGTGGGTGGGGGAACCTGGGGCAGGGTGTGGTGGGGGCACCTGTGGAGTGGGGGCCTGAGGGATAGAGGAAGGAGACCTGGTGCCTGAGCTGCAGGGCGGCGGCGGGGTCTTGCTCTTACGACTCCGGGGGACTTGCGGGTGGGGGCCTCAGTCTGTCTGCGCCTGGGGGAGGGTGTCCAGGGGCGAGGGGCACTCTGCTCCGTGTGGGTGGGCTTCCTCTTCCCCCTGAATGCTGTATCAGCTGGATCGGAGGGGAAGAGGCCGAGGTCACTGAGGAAGAGCCGCTGGGTCTTTGGGTTGCAGGTGAGGCAAGGGAGGGTGCTTTGGAGGGAGAGGCAACTGAGGACTGCGCAGTGCTCGTGGATGCGTGTGTGTGTTCCAGGGCCCCTTCCCCTGTGAGTCTGGTTTCAGTGCCCTGACTGTGCGTGCGTGTGCGTTTTGTTTGTGGCGTGTGTGTCTGTGTGCTGGACGTGTGTGTGCTGGTGTGTGCCTGTGCCGGTGTGTGTGTGCTTGGGACGGGTAAGGTGCTGGGGAGTGTGGATGGAGCAGAGGCAGGAGGGGTGAGGGACTGTCTGAGGAGGGACACTGCTGCCGTCAGGGAGGAGTCCATGGACCTATTGCCCCTCTGTAGGTCAGACATGCCCGATGAGATGCCCTCCATGAACGACACCAGCTGAGTCAACAGAGCGGTGTGCGCATGGAGGACACTCAGCATGGCTGTCTGCCCTACATGGAGCTGGTGAAGGAGGTACACAGACTCCTCACTCAGGGCAGCAGGGGACACAGGGGCAGGGGGTGTGGTGCCTGGCCCAAAGGAGACACGCTCCCGAACATGGGAGCCTCCACGGACCTGGGGAATGGGAGCGGATGGGAGGGCGGTGGTGGTGCTGGTGGTGGCGGGGACAGCAACACTAGCTGGGGTGTGGTGGCTGCTGACACCCGCCTCCATAAGGGAGTCATCCTCCAAGCCGCTGTGGTCCTCAGCTGAGGTGGATGCTGCTGAGGACTCCTCGGTGTGGCTCCCCTCGCCCTCCGTGCCACTGGGTCCCTCCGACCACTCCTCGGCTGCTGACCCAGTCTGGCTCTCCGGCTCCTCCTGGTCCGTGGAGCTGTCCCCTTCCGTGGCCGTGGATGTATCTGCAAACAATGGGGAAACAGACAGACATCAGTCACCTGCACCAAACGCACACACCACTGTGAGCACAGCACATTACAGAGCAAGCCCTGGCATCATTAGTTGAACATTGCTAAAAGTGCCCTAACTGAACAGGAGAAGCCAATTGTCAGTCTGATGCCAATCATGGCACTCACATCCCACATGGCCTTGCACCCATCTGTCTGGTGTCTGTTGGATAGCAACACCCCAGTGTGGACACATGCACCACCTACACAGTAGTTGGACAGTGCAGAGGACACGGTGTAGCATGTGGACATGCACACATCACAACTCTTGCCACTGAGTCAGTACAGGTTTCCGGATGAAAGGGATGCCCAGAGTCAAATAGGAAATGCATGTGATGCATACCAGCGACAGACACCATGATGCACCCATGCCCTGATAGCCATCGCCACAATGGTGTGCATGTAGCACATGTCACTCCCCTGCAGGATCACCAATAAGTAGACACATGCCATGGCAGAGGCATGACTGCTAAGTCATACATCACTGTCTCAGTGATGTATGACTTGGCAGCCAGACAACAACACTGCACTGTGTCACAATAGTAGGCCATGGGGAATGCAAGTCCTGGAGCTGCACAAGTGCACATGTACATCCCCCACACAACACATCATCTTAACCCTCATCTGTCCAGGTCATACCGATTGGACATATGGGAGACCTGTGACACTACCCTCTGAACCTGAGCCCCTCACAATCTGCTGTGAATGGGAAACAGCTGCCTGAACTTCACATTCGCATACCCCAGTCTGCACGGGCAGCTGATCAAACACCTATGTGACACACAAGTATCGTCTCCTATGGTCACATCTCCAGTGGCATGCTGAGCCTCAACCAAGAAACACCCCAGCAGTCCTGGCAACAAATCCACAGCACACTGACACAGAGGCAGACACCTGAGGGGTCAAATCACTGCGCACAACGTGTCAGCTGATACACGGGAGTGGGAGTACAGGTGTATTGGATGGCTGGAGTAGGCATGACTGTCCTGCCCCACATGAATGAGGGATGAGCCCTGGACAGTGGATAGCTGGCTATGTATGTGTGACACACGTAATCTGCACACTCCTGGGGCCCAAACATTGTTCCCACCCGCTGCATGGGTGTGTGCCAGATACCCCAGGCACATGTGGTGGCTCAGCTCAGCAAGTGGACCGCATATCAAAGCAACACGCAGATTACATGTCCGAACACAGGCGTTGTGTGAACAATGGACCCACCCATGATGCCCACAACAGAGTCAGGGAAACAGATGCTGTCCCCCACCTTGAGTGAAGCAAACTGCAAGGACACAGTCCCAAGTGACACAATTCCCTGAATGTAAGGGCCACACCTGGGTATCAGATGAGGAGTGGGCAGTGCACAATAGAGGGACATGGCTCCTGGACAACATGACTGCTGTACTGTGGCAGTTTAACCAGACCAGAGGAGGGCACATAGCATGTAATACAGAGTTCACAGTGCAGTCTTTGACTCACCCCCTCCTTGCTGCTGTCTGGCCTTCAGCTGCCCATCCAGGTCTGGAAACACCACCGCCAGGATCTGGAGCATGTGGGGGTCAGGGTCCGTGTTCCGCCCCTCCTGCGAGGAGGCGACAGCTTCAGCTGGACCCGTGCAATCCTCCGGGTCCAGCCCCGAAGGTCCTGCCACCTCTTCTGGCAGTTGCGGATCCGGCGCTTGTAGACCCCCACGGACCGGACAGCCCGGACGATGCCCTTCCAGATCTCCTGCTTCCGATGGGCATTAACCTGTGAGGATGACAAAGTGAAAAGGCCATAACTACACATGCAACATATCCGTGCATGACACAGTTGTATATACATGTCTCAATCACAGGGGCACATGATGTACACAGGCAGTGCAACGCTGCCCATGGACAGTTTGCCAGAAGTCACTACATGGTATCATTGCATGGGAAGTAAAACCTTGTTCAAATGCACTGTCACTGCACCATACCTGTCCAGTGCATGTCACTACACACTATGGGGGGTGACAACTACTCAGTGAGCCTGCTAGCCAGTGGCGTGCAGACTTTCATCCTTGCTAGTCAGACAAAATGCACATTCAGAAAGGCAGTGCACAGAACACTCACCTGCTCCCCTGGTGTCCCATACAGCTTGCTGTACTGTGGAAGTAGGCTGTCCAGCAGGGCCTGGTTCTCCTCAAGGCTGAAGGCTGGGGCTCTCTCCACAGTACGTGCCATTGCAGGGTCCAGAGGGGGCAGAGACAGCAGCAGTGCAGTGGCAGATGTCGTCCTGGAGCATGTAGTGCAGGCAAGTGAGCTCTCAGGGGAACAGCCAGCAATATATATGTGCTGCAGAGGCAGATACTGTCCCATGTGTCCAAAGTGATAGGTCCAAGTCGTTTGCATCTTCTGAATCTGGCCAATCCATGGAATAGCAGCACCAATACACGCCCACAGCATCCTTCAAATCTTCAACTTCATGACATACATGATTTTGCAACATTGTTGTGGGTGACCAACTGAATTTCCAGCAACCGACTCGTTCAAATTTCGAAAACGCGTCCGTTGCCAGGCTAGGCCATTGACAATGGGTGCGCACCGATCGGTCCATTGCTGTTCAACGCGTACAGGGGTACAACGCGTACCCGCACACATTGAATGCAATGGGCCGGCCGGGCGCACCGATCGGTCCATTGCGGTAGAACGCGTACAGGGGTACAACGCGTACCCGCACACATTGAATGCAATGGGCCGGCCGGGCGCACCGATCGGTCCATTGCGGTACAACGCGTACAGGGGTACAACGCGTACCCGCACACATTGAATGCAATGGGCCGGCCGGGCGCACCGATCGGTCCATTGCGGTACAACGCGTACAGGGGTACAACGTGTACCCGCACACATTGAATGCAATGGGCCGGTCGGGCACACCGATCGGTCCATTGCGGTACTAACGCGCACAGGGGTACAACGCGTACCCGCACACATTGAATGCAATGGGCCGGCCGGGCGCACCGATCGGTCCATTGCGGTACTAACGCGTACAGGGGTACAACGCGTACCCACACACATTGAATGCAATGGGCCGGCCGGGCGCACCGATCGGTCCATTGCGGTACAACGCGTACAGGGGTACAACGCGCACCCGACACATTGAATGCAATGGGCCGGCCGGGCGCACCGATCGGTCCATTGCGGTACAACGCGTACAGGGGTACAACGCGTACCCGCACACATTGAATGCAATGGGCCGGCCAGGCGCACCGATCGGTCCATTGCTGTTCAACGCGTACAGGGGTACAACGCTGCACCCGCACATTGAATGCAATGGGCCGGCCGGGCGCACCGATCGGTCCATTGCGGTACAACGCGTACAGGGTACAACGCGTACCCGCACACATTGAATGCAATGGGCCGGCCGGGCGCACCGATCGGTCCATTGCTGTTCAACGCGTACAGAGGTACAACGCGTACCCGCACACATTGAATGCAATGGGCCGGCCGGGTGCACCGATCGGTCCATTGCTGTTCAACGCATCCCTGTACAAGTGACTGGCATATGTCACCATGCCTGTCTCAGATGAACATATGCCAGCCACAGATAGCTCCCAGGGAGTGAGGGGCACACCTACAACACGACAGCCTGTCCAAACTGTATCATAAGGCATGTAAGGCTGCATTTCCTATTGTGTGTATGTTGGTGTACATGTTGTCCTGTGGGTGTCACCTGGGGGCAGCCACCCCCAGGCTGTGCATGTGTTCATGGGGACAGGATCCTGGGTGTTACGTGTACATGACCACTGTGATGTGCAACTGTTCATATCTGTGCATGTGCCATGGTCACATTTCACGGTGGTGTATGTGTATGTCATGTCACATACCCCGTGAGTCCCATGTGGGACGGTATGTTTGAGCCAGGGTGTCCCAGTGGCACAATAGTGATGGTCCTCCACAGTCTGTGTGCATGTAGTGTTTACAATGTCTCTGATTTCATGTGCACAATGGGAGACAGTCTCCACATCCACGTTGTGTGTGCATGGACTTTGATGTTGTGCGTGTGTGTGTCACAGACGTCCATGTCTGTCCTGCAGTGGCAAGTGGGACCACTACCTGTGGGGGTCATGGTTGTTTTGCTGTGGTGTATACATGATACTCCATGTAATGCCAGTGTCCATGTGGCAATACAGGGTCCCTGGGAATGTACCTGTCGTTGAGCTGTGATGCCTGGGGCACATCTGTCCTCACATGTCACTGTGGGGGGTGATTGTGACATGGCAGCAGGAGATGGGAACTGTGACACAGCCTCATGATATCCAATGGGCCAACCTGGGACTTATTGATGCCACTTGTTGAACCGTGATGACAGATGTTGGCCATGTATGTACCATACATGTCCTTACGGAACTGCACACTTCATGTAGCTGTGCCTCATAATGATGTATGATGTGATATTGAGTGTGTTCAATGCCGCATATGTGGGGTGACTGACAATCTTGCTTTCTTCTCCTCGCACTGCAGGGCTCCTGCTGTCCATAGACCATTCCCAGACCTGGCAACGATGGTGGAACGGGACAGCATCCGACGGTACCGCTTCACCAGGCAGTGGATTGAGGATTTGGCAGTGCAGTTGGCCCCACATTTGCAGCCTGGCCGGCCGTATCCTACAGCGCTGACCCCCAAGGTGAAGGTGATGGCAGCCCTACACTTCTTTGCCACCGGTACCTTCCAACATACTGTGGCGACTGCTGGTGGGATGTCACAGACCATGTTGAGCCGTGTGCTCCGCGATGTTTTGGAGGCAATGTTGCTATACCTGAACCGGTACATCTATTTCCCTAGACTGCAATGACTCACTGACGTGAAGAGTGACTTCTATGCTCTGGGGAGGATGCCGCATGTCATTGGCTCCACTGATGGGACACATGTGGCTTAGGTACCACCACAGGCCCAGGAGCAGGCCTACCGTAACCGCAAGCACTACCACTCGGTCAATGCACTGGTGGTGTGTCTTGCAGATATGACCATCACACACGTGTGTGCCCGTTTCCCTGGTTCAGCACACGATGCCTTTGTGATGAGGAGTAGTCGCATCCCCAGGATGATGGCACAGATGCAGAACCAGCGTGCCTGGCTTGTCGGTGTGTACTGACTTTGTGCCATTGTGTGTGATCTGATCTGTAGTATTCCGCCCACTTTTCCAAGTCAGCTAATGTGCACTTGTCTGTCCGTAGGTGACTCGGGATACCCCAACATGACGTGGTTGCTGACGCCCCTCAGGAACCCTGTGACACCAGCCCAGATGCGCTACAATGAGGCACATGGTCGGACCAGGAGAGTGATTGAGCGGACATTTGGTCTCCTGAAGAGCCGCTTCCGCTGCCTCGACAAGGCAGGAGGGTCCCTCCCATATGCCCCAGCGAAGGTGTGCAAGATTATCATCGTCTGCTGCATGCTCCACAACCTGGCAGTGCGGAAAGAGTTGCCTCTCATCCAGGATGACAATGACCAACATCCGCCACCTGTGGAGGATCCTGGCCTGGACCACGATGCCAGTGATGATGAGGGTGATGTCCGCACACAGCTCATCACCAACTTCTTTAGCTGAATGTGAGTATCCTGAGGTGTCATGTCAATGATGTGAGTTGGCATGATATGTGTAGGTGGTGCTCTGGTGCTGTTGGAGTGTGTCCATGGGCTACTTGACTGGATGTGTGTAGCGATGTGTGCTTACAGGTGGTCTGTACTCCCCAACAGTGTTGACATGCTAACTTGGTTCTGGGTGGGTATCTTGTAATATGTATTGTGCATGAATTTTGCTGTTCTGTCCTGTTCTCCATTGCTTTTGACTGTGTGTCATTTCTGTCCTTCACAGGGTACTTTCAGATTCGTTTGGTCAACTGTGTCCACCGACGACATCATTGTACTTCCAGGGTGGTAGCTGTTGTGTCCCTACAGGTGATGTGCGCCACACCCATGGACTTCCTTCCTTCTACAGTTGTTGACTGTGTGCCCGCTGCCAGGTGGGATTACCTTGCATCTGTAGTGGTTACGACATGTTGCAACTGTGTAATAAACCTGTGCTTCACTTTGTGATGTGCGTTGTCTGTGGTCACACATTTGACTGCCATTTGCTTACTGCACCTGTGGGCTACTTGACTGCAACTGGGAATAGGTGTGGTGTCTGTGCATTGCACCGTCTTCCCTGGCAACATCAGTGTAGGCAATGAGTCAGATGGCCTAGGTGTGTATGTGTTGTGTAGCCCTGGTGGTGTGTCTCCCTCATATGTGTCACGTTGCCTTTACTCACATGCCTGTGTTGTACTTGCTGTTGCAGTTCGCATACACAGTGTAATTTTGCAGTTCATCATCCCCATGACAGCACCCATGTTGGAATCACAACAGAGGCAAGTATGGTGTATTAGTGTGTTTATTGTGATACATTTGTGTGAATAGTGCATAGGATGGTTAGTGCTGTACATATATATTGCAATCAGAAGTTCCTAGGTGAATTGAAAGTCCTGGTAGACAAAATCCCCAGTATCGGGGCCACAGTTGTCTGAGACACTGGTCCAACTTGTACTCCCCATGTCATGTGTGGGAGTTGTGTTGCCGTCAACAGGGTGAACAGTCTGTGCACAAAGGTGAACATCCAGAACAGGTTCAGGCTTCCTGGGGGTTGCACTTGGCCATCGGCCTCTCACTTGCCCCTCCTCGGACGACCCCTCTTCTTTGGGGGGCCCCTCAAGTACAGGCTGCTGCGGTGCAGGGGACTCTCCGCCAGAGTCATCCTCCCTCCCTGTGGCAGTTGCAGTTTGTTCAGCACCAGATGTTGTTGGCACACAGGGAGGTATGGACTGGTTGCTGTTCATCTGGCGGAGGCATTGTAATATGTCCCTGTGCACCGCCGTCATCTCTTGCAGTGCGTCCCACTTGGACTCCACGCGGGACATGTGTGAGTCCAAGCGGGCATGATGGGCAGCCTGCTGCTGTTTCATGTCTCTGAGGAGCCCCACTACCTGGCTGAGATCTCCGGTGCTGGACTGGTACGCATCGGCTATGCGTACCAGTTGTGGGTCATCATGCACACCAGCAACCTCTGCAAGCAGCGACCTCTGTCTCCCACCCCTCCCACCACCCCTGCCGACATGTGCAGTGCGTGCAGTGGCATGCACAGATGACCCTGGTCCCCCTTGGGGGTTGGTGGTGGTGTCCATGGCCCCACGTTGGTCCAGGGTCCCTGTGCTGGTGATGCTCCTTGTTCTGTCCATGTCGTCAGGGATGGTATTGTGGTGACAGTCGTTGGAGGGGTGGGTGCAGGGGGTGCAGCTGGTGGTCCTGCTGGTGCTGCAGCTGGTGGTCCTGCTGGTGCTGCATGTTGACTTGCACCGGAGGTGCCAGGTTGGTCTTCTTCGTCCGAGCAGGGCAGAGGCTGTACGACACCAGTGAGCTCCGTATCCTCTTGAGCCTGGGACTGGGACTCCTCAGCATCTGCTGCTGTGTCCCCATCATCACCTGTTTTTGGGAGACACACACAATGTATGTAATGTTTCTGCAGGCATCAATGGTTGACACACCTGACAGTTGTGACTGTGCCTCTGGGTGCGGGCCTGTACATTGCATTGTCCTAAGTTGTCACAGTCAGGGGTTGATATTGGTGTAGCACATTGTCCTGCATTATTTGGGCATTTCTATGTATTTGTTGGGGTGTGAACATGGTCTGCATTGGTTGTATTTGGTTGACAGCCGGCCCTCCTTCCCACCCAGCCAGTCAGTTATCCCACCATGGACTGTGCTTGCATTGCAGGGAGTGAAAGTTGTCTTTCAGGATGTCAGTCAGTGGTGTCCTGCTGTTGGTTGTTGCACAGTTGCCAGCAGGGCCTTGTGCTCCCCACAGCAGTAGCCAGTGTCAGCCATCTTGTCAGTTGTTTTCCACTACCTGTGATGTGAGCATGGTTCAGGGTGGTGTTGATGGGACAGTTGTGGGGGTGAGCTATGTCTGTGACTATGACTCCCATCATGCTATTGCCTCCACCCCACTTCCCAGCATTCCCATACTTACTTGCTTTTGTGGGGAGTTCAGTGTGTGTGGGTGTGAGAGCAATGGCAAGATGGCTGACAGTGGTGTCCTGCTGTTGGTTGGTGTGCAGTTCCCAGCATGCCCTTGTGCTCCCCACGACACAGCAACAGTGTCAGACATCTTTGATGGGCCTTTCCACTCTCTGTGGGATGTGCATGCGTGAGTGTGAGCTTGCTGGGCCATGTGGTGGGGGATGTAGAGCTGTGACTACGACTCCCATCATGCTATTGCCTCCACCCCCTTCCCAGCATGCCCATCCTTCCTTCCTTTTGACTCTGCTTCCCTGTGGGGTGGGCTGCCTGTGCTGACAGGATGGCTGGGAGTGTTGTCCTGGCAGTTGTTTGGCTAAAAGTCCAAAGAGTGTCCCTGTGCTTCACACAACATAACCCAGGGTGGAGGTTCTTTGTGGGATCTTGAGTTAGGATGTGAGGCATTGCATTCTCCCAGGTGGGTTATGTGGAGTATGTGTTGAGGGGTGTGTGAGGGGAGGTGCTTGTGACTATGGTCAGTGCTGCAAGTCCTCCTTCCCACCCAGCCAGATATCCCACCATGGAACGATGCTTGCATTGCAGGGAGTGGAAGTTGTCTTTCAGGATGTCAGTCAGTGGTGTCCTGCTGTTTGTTGGTGCACAGTTGCCAGCAGGGCCTTGTGCTCCCCACAGCAGTAGCCAGTGTCAGCCATCTTGTCAGTTGTTTTCCACTCCCTGTGATGTGAGCATGGTTCAGGGTGGTGTTGATGGGACAGTTGTGGGGTGAGCTATGTCTGTGACTATGACTCCCATCATGCTATTGCCTCCACCCCACTTCCCAGCATTCCCATACTTACTTGCTTTTGTGGGGAGTTCAGTGTGTGTGGGTGTGAGAGCAATGGCAAGATGGCTGACAGTGGTGTCCTGCTGTTGGTTGGTGTGCAGTTCCCAGCATGCCCTTGTGCTCCCCACGACACAGCAACAGTGTCAGACATCTTTGATGGGCCTTTCCACTCTCTGTGGGATGTGCATGCGTGAGTGTGAGCTTGCTGGGCCATGTGGTGGGGGATGTAGAGCTGTGACTACGACTCCCATCATGCTATTGCCTCCACCCCCTTCCCAGCATGCCCATCCTTCCTTCCTTTTGACTCTGCTTCCCTGTGGGGTGGGCTGCCTGTGCTGACAGGATGGCTGGGAGTGTTGTCCTGGCAGTTGTTTGGCTAAAAGTCCAAAGAGTGTCCCTGTGCTTCACACAACATAACCCAGGGTGGAGGTTCTTTGTGGGATCTTGAGTTAGGATGTGAGGCATTGCATTCTCCCAGGTGGGTTATGTGGAGTATGTGTTGAGGGGGTGTGTGAGGGGAGGTGCTTGTGACTATGGTCAGTGCTGCAAGTCCTCCTTCCCACCCAGCCAGATATCCCACCATGGAACGTGCTTGCATTGCAGGAGTGGAAGTTGTCTTTCAGGATGTCAGTCAGTGGTGTCCTGCTGTGTGTTGGTGCACAGTTGCCAGCAGGGCCTTGTGCTCCCCACAGCAGTAGCCAGTGTCAGCCATCTTGTCAGTTGTTTTCCACTCCCTGTGATGTGAGCATGGTTCAGGGTGGTGTTGATGGGACAGTTGTGGGGGTGAGCTATGTCTGTGACTATGACTCCCATCATGCTATTGCCTCCACCCCACTTCCCAGCATTCCCATACTTACTTGCTTTTGTGGGGAGTTCAGTGTGTGTGGGTGTGAGAGCAATGGCAAGATGGCTGACAGTGGTGTCCTGCTGTTGGTTGGTGTGCAGTTCCCAGCATGCCCTTGTGCTCCCCACGACACAGCAACAGTGTCAGACATCTTTGATGGGCCTTTCCACTCTCTGTGGGATGTGCATGCGTGAGTGTGAGCTTGCTGGGCCATGTGGTGGGGGATGTAGAGCTGTGACTACGACTCCCATCATGCTATTGCCTCCACCCCCTTCCCAGCATGCCCATCCTTCCTTCCTTTTGACTCTGCTTCCCTGTGGGGTGGGCTGCCTGTGCTGACAGGATGGCTGGGAGTGTTGTCCTGGCAGTTGTTTGGCTAAAAGTCCAAAGAGTGTCCCTGTGCTTCACACAACATAACCCAGGGTGGAGGTTCTTTGTGGGATCTTGAGTTAGGATGTGAGGCATTGCATTCTCCCAGGTGGGTTATGTGGAGTATGTGTTGAGGGGGTGTGTGAGGGGAGGTGCTTGTGACTATGGTCAGTGCTGCAAGTCCTCCTTCCCACCCAGCCAGATATCCCACCATGGAACGTGCTTGCATTGCAGGGAGTGGAAGTTGTCTTTCAGGATGTCAGTCAGTGGTGTCCTGCTGTTTGTTGGTGCACAGTTGCCAGCAGGGCCTTGTGCTCCCCACAGCAGTAGCCAGTGTCAGCCATCTTGTCAGTTGTTTTCCACTCCCTGTGATGTGAGCATGGTTCAGGGTGGTGTTGATGGGACAGTTGTGGGGGTGAGCTATGTCTGTGACTATGACTCCCATCATGCTATTGCCTCCACCCCACTTCCCAGCATTCCCATACTTACTTGCTTTTGTGGGGAGTTCAGTGTGTGTGGGTGTGAGAGCAATGGCAAGATGGCTGACAGTGGTGTCCTGCTGTTGGTTGGTGTGCAGTTCCCAGCATGCCCTTGTGCTCCCCACGACACAGCAACAGTGTCAGACATCTTTGATGGGCCTTTCCACTCTCTGTGGGATGTGCATGCGTGAGTGTGAGTTTGCTGGGCCATGTGGTGGGGGATGTAGAGCTGTGACTACGACTCCCATCATGCTATTGCCTCCACCCCCTTCCCAGCATGCCCATCCTTCCTTCCTTTTGACTCTGCGTCCCTGTGGGGTGGGCTGCCTGTGCTGACAGGATGGCTGGGAGTGTTGTCCTGGCAGTTGTTTGGCTAAAAGTCCAAAGAGTGTCCCTGTGCTTCACACAACATAACCCAGGGTGGAGGTTCTTTGTGGGATCTTGAGTTAGGATGTGAGGCATTGCATTCTCCCAGGTGGGTTATGTGGAGTATGTGTTGAGGGGGTGTGTGAGGGGAGGTGCTTGTGACTATGGTCAGTGCTGCAAGTCCTCCTTCCCACCCAGCCAGATATCCCACCATGGAACGTGCTTGCATTGCAGGGAGTGGAAGTTGTCTTTCAGGATGTCAGTCAGTGGTGTCCTGCTGTTTGTTGGTGCACAGTTGCCAGCAGGGCCTTGTGCTCCCCACAGCAGTAGCCAGTGTCAGCCATCTTGTCAGTTGTTTTCCACTCCATGTGATGTGAGCATGGTTCAGGGTGGTGTTGATGGGACAGTTGTGGGGGTGAGCTATGTCTGTGACTATGACTCCCATCATGCTATTGCCTCCACCCCACTTCCCAGCATTCCCATACTTACTTGCTTTTGTGGGGAGTTCAGTGTGTGTGGGTGTGAGAGCAATGGCAAGATGGCTGACAGTGGTGTCCTGCTGTTGGTTGGTGTGCAGTTCCCAGCATGCCCTTGTGCTCCCCACGACACAGCAACAGTGTCAGACATCTTTGATGGGCCTTTCCACTCTCTGTGGGATGTGCATGCATGAGTGTGAGCTTGCTGGGCCATGTGGTGGGGGATGTAGAGCTGTGACTACGACTCCCATCATGCTATTGCCTCCACCCCCTACCCAGCATGCCCATCCTTCCTTCCTTTTGACTCTGCTTCCCTGTGGGGTGGGCTGCCTGTGCTGACAGGATGGCTGGGAGTGTTGTCCTGGCAGTTGTTTGGCTAAAAGTCCAAAGAGTGTCCCTGTGCTTCACACAACATAACCCAGGGTGGAGGTTCTTTGTGGGATCTTGAGTTAGGATGTGAGGCATTGCATTCTCCCAGGTGGGTTATGTGGAGTATGTGTTGAGGGGGTGTGTGAGGGGAGGTGCTTGTGACTATGGTCAGTGCTGCAAGTCCTCCTTCCCACCCAGCCAGATATCCCACCATGGAACGTGCTTGCATTGCAGGGAGTGGAAGTTGTCTTTCAGGATGTCAGTCAGTGGTGTCCTGCTGTTTGTTGGTGCACAGTTGCCAGCAGGGCCTTGTGCTCCCCACAGCAGTAGCCAGTGTCAGCCATCTTGTCAGTTGTTTTCCACTCCCTGTGATGTGAGCATGGTTCAGGGTGGTGTTGATGGGACAGTTGTGGGGGTGAGCTATGTCTGTGACTATGACTCCCATCATGCTATTGCCTCCACCCCACTTCCCAGCATTCCCATACTTACTTGCTTTTGTGGGGAGTTCAGTGTGTGTGGGTGTGAGAGCAATGGCAAGATGGCTGACAGTGGTGTCCTGCTGTTGGTTGGTGTGCAGTTCCCAGCATGCCCTTGTGCTCCCCACGACACAGCAACAGTGTCAGACATCTTTGATGGGCCTTTCCACTCTCTGTGGGATGTGCATGCGTGAGTGTGAGCTTGCTGGGCCATGTGGTGGGGGATGTAGAGCTGTGCCTACGACTCCCATCATGCTATTGCCTCCACCCCCCTTCCCAGCATGCCCATCCTTCCTTCCTTTTCACTCTGCTTCCCTGTGGGGTGGGCTGCCTGTGCTGACAGGATGGCTGGGAGTGTTGTCCTGGCAGTTGTTTGGCTAAAAGTCCAAAGAGTGTCCCTGTGCTTCACACAACATAACCCAGGGTGGAGGTTCTTTGTGGGATCTTGAGTTAGGATGTGAGGCATTGCATTCTCCCAGGTGGGTTCTGTGGAGTTTGTGTTGAGGGGGTGTGTGAGGGGAGGTGCTTGTGACTATGGTCAGTGCTGCGAGTCCTCCTTCCCACCCAGCCAGATATCCCACCATGGAACGTGCTTCCATTGCAGGGAGTGGTAGTTGTCTCTCAGGATGTCAGTCAGTGGTGTCCTGCTGTTGGTTGTTGCACAGTTGCCAGCAGGGCCTTGTGCTCCCCACAGCAGTAGCCAGTGTCAGCCATCTTGTGAGTCCTTTTCCACTCCCTGTGATGTGCGCATGGTTCATGGTGGTGTTGATGGGACAGTTGTGGGGGTGAGCAATATCTGTGACTACGACTCCCATGATGCTATTGGCTACACTGACTTGCCCAGCATACACAGAATTCCTTTCTTTCAGTGGTCTTCACTGTGTGTTGGTGTTGTAGTGGTGGCTACATGTCTGGATGTGTTTGTTAGTTATATTTGTGCCACTGCCTAGCTGTAGTTGTAGTTGTGTTTGTACATGTGATGACACGGTTAAATGTAACTTTGAGATGGCATGTGTTGTGTTTATCTGACTGACATACACATTTTGGGATGATTCTGTTCTGGTTGCTGTGTAATTGCTATGAGTGCATGGTTTGACTCTCCCCTTGACAGTGATGTGTGTGTGTATTGTGGCAGAATATTGTGTACATTTGTTGTGTACTCACCAGGCTCTGGGATGTTCTCTAGTCCATAGACGCTCACTGGCGGAAGGATGGCCCGCACCTTCTCCTCCCAGGGCCTGAGGTATACTGGCTTGGCAGGAGGGCCACTGCCGGTGTATTGGCTCAGGAGGTAGTCCTTCTTGAGCAGCTCCCGTACCCTCCTGCGCACGTCATACCACCTGTTCTGGATGTCAGTCTTTGTGCGCAGACATGGTGATTGTGCGTTCACCCTGTTGATGATCCTCTCCCACATCTTGGTTTTCTGGGAGATGGGTGTCTGTTGGACCAGTGTGCCAAACAGCTGTGGCTCTACCCTGAGGATCTCGTCTACCAGGACTTCCAATTCACAATCTAGGAACTTGTGATTCTTCTTTGGGGGCATGGTGATGGGTGGTGATGGTGAGTGATGTGTGTGTTGGTGTGCAGGTGAGGGTGTGTGAGTGTGTGTTTTGCTGGGTGTATGTGAGGTAGCTATTTGTTGGTGTGCTGATGGTGTGTGGCTTGTGTGAGGGATGAGCTGTGGGTGTGTGGTTGCTGTCTGTTGAGTGCTGGCAGTAGAATAGCATTTGCAAAGGATCATGGTTGGGATTTGTGTCCTTTATATGGGTGGAGTTGTGGGTGTGTCTTTGTTCTCTGTCCCCACCCCCCCCCCAGTATTTATTGGCTTTGTAGTTGCTTGTATGGCCTTTTTTTGTGTATTTTTCATTAGTACTTTCTGTGCATGTTGGAAACGTTCTTGTTACCGAGTCGAACCCTGCAGTTGTCTCGTACGGTCTTCTCCGTTTTGTTCACGCTGTGTTTGTGCAGTTTTCTATGCTGCGTACGCGTCGGTCGCTGTGTTTTGTGTTACTTCGGCTCACAGTTTTGTATGCGTGTCGGTCGTACGGCTTGTCCTCCGTACGACTCGGTCGTAGTTTTCGCGCCTTGCATCGTACTTTGCGGTTTGGAGTTCGCGGGTATGTTTCGGTTGGATTTGTTCCGGGTGCGTGTCGGTCGGTTCGATTCGCGTGTTTTTCCGGCCGGATTGCTGTTTTCCGTGCGGCTCGGTCGTTCGGCTTGGGTTCAGTACGTGTCGGTCGGATTTTGCACGCTTTGCATCGTACTTGGCGTGTCGGGCGCCACAGGTACGTGTCGGTCGCCACAGGTACGTGTCGGTCGGAATTAATTCCGGCTCCGAGTCGGTCGGTGCTTTTTCCGGCCCGAATCGGAATCGACCCCAAAGTAAGCACGAGTGACTGAGCGAAAAGTAGTATATTGTTTCCACGGTCCTGAGGGATCAGGGTTGTCATGTTCGATGGTTGCCAGGAACTATTCTCTCCTTGGTAAGAGGAGACTCTAGTGGCACTGTGAGCTAGTTGGTACAAAAGGCCAACATACTCGGTGGGGGTGTTCAGAAACAGTCTGACACCAATCCTACAGTGTATGCTGTCCAAACATGCAGATCCTGTATAATTATTATAGGAGCTACATGACAGGCATTGCTGGTTGTGCATGGATTTGCGGATCCACCATGGTGTATCCACGGAGGGTCTGCGTCCCTAGATATACAGTTAATTTTTTTTCTTAACTAACTCCACAACTAGTGAATGGAATTAAACCAAATCACAAAAAGGGGTTTTTTCTGGACCAACAGCTAACTCGCTGCCAAATTTGGTGTATTTCCATCCAGCGGTTAGGGCTGTAGTAGAGTCTAAAATCCCTATGGGTAATTGCATGGGGAAATGCATTTTGGGACCCCCCTTTTCTTGGCCTCCACTTGACTGATCACCCTGAAGCATTCAACACAGCAGCTGAACTCAGATGTTTACAAGTTTTAAAAAGTTCATGAAGATTCATAAACGGTTTCAAAGTTATTGACAAAACAAAAAAACACTTTTCCTATGGAAACTAGGTCCTAACTACAACTACCTACTGGTAACCACCAGTCAGTAATATATATATACTTATATATATTACTGACTGGCGATATCCAGAAGATAGTTATAGTTAGGACCAACTTGTCCCAGAGATGAAGCATTTTTTATTTTGCTAATAACTTTTCCGCCATTTGATGAATCTCCACAAAATGTCCCCAAAAAAGTTGTCAAGAGGCGGCCAAGAAAAAGGAGGGGGGGGTTCAAAATTCTTTTTTCCCACGCAATGTCTATGGGAATTTTGCAATATTTAATCAAGGTTACGGACCGAACCGCTGAATGGATTTACACCAAATTTGGCAGAAAGCTAGCTCACAGTCAAGAAACAGCCCTTTTTGCAATTTGGTGTAAATCTGTTCAATAGTTTTGGAGTTATTAAAGAAATAAAACTTTGCATATCTAGGTACCCACTGATACAAGTATATCTTACTTTGCGTTAAGAAACAAAGGTTACAGGGACTTTATAGTTAGCTTCATGTTTTGCCCACACAAAACCATAGAAATGCAGCAGTTATAGTTATGCTCCATTGCCAATTCTTAAACTCCCATTCTATTACATATAAGTCATCCCTAAGGAAGACCCTAGGTAGCCTATAGGGCAGGGTGCTGTGTAATTAAAAGGTTGGGTATTAACTTTTAAGTTTAGGTAGTGAAAAAATAAAATTTTCACTACTGTGATGCCTATCCCTCCTATAGGATAACATTGGAGGTTACTTATTACATTTTTTTATACATCTGTTTATTAAGAACAAAAGCAGACAACCAAGACAGCGTACAGTACTGAGCAAACGCAATGCTCAACTCATACGTTAAGGCAACAAACCTGGATATACCTAATCAAACATTGCAGTACAATTTCAATGGAGCGATGGCAGTTCTACTAAATCATCACATCTACCAGCAGGTGGAGGATCACATATTCTGCCCCTGTAATCATTCCATGCTCTCCAGATCTGTGTCCACTTTGCGGGGCAACCTCTTGATATATATATAGGCTTCTCTGTCACCATACACCAGTGCATATCTTTCCGCCACTCATCTAGAGTAGGTGGGTCTCGGGCCTTCCATTTCCAGGCTATATTTCTTCTGGCAATCATCAGCCCCAGAGTCACCCATATTCGCTCTTTAGAGGACAAATCCGTCGGGCCCCAGATATTCAGGAGACTTAATTTGATGTTACAGTCTATACTTTGTCCCATTACTCTCTCCATACACCCTGTGACTGCCGACCAGTATCTTTGGATAGTCATACACTCCCATAGGGTATGTATAAAAGTACCCTCCTGACCACATTGTCGAACACACCCTGCCTCAGTAACATATCCCATTCTCACCAAAGTTGGGCCCGTGAGGTATATTCTGTGAAGTATCTTCAATTGCACTAGCCGAAGCCTCGAGGAAATGGCCACCTCCCTGGGAGATGCCAATGCTCCAAGCCACTCCTCATCATCCAGCCCCGCCACATCATAATCCCATTTTGTGCGAAGCCGGAGTAGGGGGTCCGTCGTGTTATTGATCAGTTTTTTATAGATTAATGAAATGGCTTTTTCGGGGAGGCTCCCATCTAGAACCCTGTCTTCAAGCGGGGAGAATTCTGGCGGTGTGTTTCCCTTTTTTAATACCGCCTGTAAGGCATGACGGATCTGCAGGTATCTATAGTATTCAGTGTCCGCCAATTCATACTCCGTCTGCAGTTGGCCAAAGGGAACTACCCCACCCCCTTCCAAAAGTCGCCCACCCTCGAGATACCAATCAAATCCCAGCGATCAAATCCTCGGGTGCACCCCAAATTGCCCAACTGGTTAGTGCCAGAGAGGTGTGGCCTGCGTAATCTTGCCCTCCCACCCCAAGCTCTTCGTAGCAGCCTTCCAGACTTGGATCGCATGGCCAGTGGGCCCAGTCAACTTCAATTTTGCTGGGTTCGAATACAATGCGCCTGCGAAGCTACCCCCGGGCAGGAGCCACCTGTCCATTTGGAAACCTGGGTCTTCCGGTGGCCGATATGTGCAGTGATTTATAGCTGCAAGTTGTGTTGCCCAATAGTACTTCTTGACGTCTAGGAGGGCAATTCCCCCATCGTACCACCCCAGTGTTAGCTTCTGAGTGGCGATTCTCAGCGGTTTACCGTCCCACAAGAGTTCCCTAAGGGTACTATCGATGTCTCTAAAATATGCAGACCCCACTGGGTGGTGTGTGTTTTGCAGGACATACACAAATCGCGGGAGGGACATCATTTTAAAAAGGGCTGCACACCCTAAGAGGAACAAAGGGAGCGATCTCCAGTGGAGGACATCCTTCTTTAAGCGCCGTAGTGGGGGCTGGAGATTATGTTCGTCAAAGCGTGACGGGTCCTTGGATACCCAGATCCCCAGGTATTTAAACGTGTCCTTCGCTTCCATGATAGTGAAACCCCTGGGCAGTGAAGGTGTCGCCCCACTCAGGACATAGAGTACGGATTTCGTCCAGTTAATTCGATATCCAGCGAATCTACCAAAACTAAGAAAAATATGCGAAATCCTGTTAAGTGAGGCCGCTGGTGACGCTAAGTAAACAAGATATCGTCCGCATACAATGAGATACGATCTTCTCAGCCCTCTGCCCATCTAAGTCCCCTGAACACAGGATCCCTACGTATCCACATCGCCAGCGGCTCAAGCATCAGTGCAAAAAGCAGAGGTGAGAGGGGGCAGCCCTGCCTGGTGCCCCTGCTGAGTGTAAAGGTACCCGATTTCCTATTGTTGACTACCACTTGGGCCAAAGGATCTTTATATAGGAGCCGAACACACCCGATTTAGTCCTGGCCAAATCCCAGTTTCCGCAACACCGCAACCATATAGGGCCATTCGATGGTATCAAACGCCATGGTCGCATCAAGAGACACAACCACCGCATCTTCCCTGATTGTTGCAGCGCGGTTGAGTAGTCCCTGAAGCCTTTGCAAATTAAGGGAAGTGTTCCTAGCAGGCATAAAGCCTGATTGATCAGGGTGCACCAACTTTGTGATTACCTGCAATAAGCGAGTAGCCAACACCTTTGCCAGTATCTTGGCTTCTGTGTTCAGCAATGATATTGGCCTATAAGAGGAACACTGATTTCTTGGCTTCCCTTCCTTAGGAATGACCACGATCGTCGCTAGTCTCTGGTCAGCGGGAAGTACTCCCACTACCTTACTCTCAAGGAACATCTTAGTGAGGTAGGGTGCATTTTTGCTCCTAGTAAGTTTATACAATTCAATGGGCAATCCGTTAGGACCCATTGCCTTGCCCCCCTTCAAGTCCTGTATGGCCTTTTCAATCTCTGTACTAGTCAGCTCCCGGTCCAAGTCCAAGCGCTCCTCCCCAGTTAGCAATGGCAGCAAGATGTCTCTTAAGAAGGAGACCGCCCCATCCTCTGTGTATGGCGTCTGCGATGTATAGACGGTCTGATAGTAGTGGCCAAATGCGTCTGCTATCTCTTGAGGTTCGGTGAGTCTTACACCCAGCTTCGTCTCTAGTTCTACCACCACTCTATTTGCGAGGTCCCTACGGTCCAGTCAGGCCAGCAACTTACCCGCCTTGTCCCCCACGTCATATATTTTGCTAATCGTTGCCCTGTATTGTGCCCTGGCCGATTCAGTAGACACGCCGGTATATTCTTTCGTTTTCAATTGCAGAGCCTGCCTAGTTTCATCCGTGCTGTCATCCGGAAGAGCGCTCTCAAGTTGTAATATATCTTCTTCCATGCGAACTAGTTCCGCTTGTTTCTCTTTCTTGGATCCCGCTATATGGGCCAAGGCAACACCCCGGATGACCACTTTGTAAGCCTCCCATAATGTCTGAGTAGAGTCCACCGAGCCATCGTTTTCCTGGAAGTATATCTCTGTATCTCGGGTGAGTTTGTCTCGTATTTGAGGGATTTTAAAGTACCACGGGTTGATAGGAACCGTTCTACCCGCTATGGGCTCGCCCACCTCCAGCCGGCACCAAACGGGCGGATGGTCGGAAATGCCCCTTGCCAGGTGAATCACCTCTTTGACACTACCCATTTGGCTCGCCAGAGTCACCACATAATCTATAATGGACATACAACGGTGGGCTCCTGAGTAGAAAGTATACTGCTGCTCATCCGGATGGAGCTTTCTCCATGTATCCACTAAACCCAGAGCTCCCAGGAAACTGTGTATGTGCGTTCGGGAGGGAGGCAGAGCCCTTTGGGGCCAACGGTCCAGTGAGTCTGAGACTATGGAATTGAAATCCCCGCCAATCATCAGCCTACCCTCCGGAAGATCTAGAAGGAGGCTGCCAAGATCTCAAAAAGCAGAGGTTTGGAGACCCGGGGGTATGTAGACTGAAACTAGATTTAACTTGCGACCTTCCCACGTCCCTGAGATCGCCACAAATCTCCCAAGGTTATCAGTCCAAGTACGATCAATCGACAGTGGAAAAGCGTTGAGCACCATTATCCCCACCCCCCGGATCCCGAACCAAACGCCGAGTGCGCCGCTAATTTAAACCTGCGCCTTGACATTGCGTTGCATGTATTCCCTAATAAGTGCGTCTCTTGTATAAGGATCACGTCTGGAGAATGTCGTTTTAGGAACTGAAGTACAATTCCCCTCTTTATCTTGTCCCCTAAGCTGTTTACGTTCCAGGAGATCAATCTCATTCCTTGTTTAGCCATAGGGGTCATATTCGTCTAGGGTGATAAACGGCCATCGCAGGGGGAGCCCTGCCCTGTACCAGGCATTATTTGTGGCCTTGGGAGCCCCTCCCACCCCGCCAGGTGTCCATGTCGCCTTTGTGGTCATGCTTATTTCGTTATCACTAGTGCACCATGTGAGAAGTTGGCCTGGCATATGCTGTCCACTAATTATAGTGGGCACCTTGCACCAGTCCAAACAACCCCTTATTGGAGATAGGTTAAAGACAACCTTTATTGAAAGCTATCCTAGTGGTAGCTATGGAGAGCAGCCTTCAGGCTAAGTCTTGAAGGAATGTAAAGCAGCTTGTTTTACCAGTCTATAATCTCTTGAGTGACCAAATGAAAGAGGACCACACCAGGTATATATTCAAAATATATGTATTTATTACTAAACACACCCCTCTAGTCTCTTTATGAGGCTAGAGTTCGAAGTACATACGTTACGAGTTAGTTATCTACAGTAATAGCACAAATACACGTTTGAGCCCCAGGGGCGTACCAAACCATATACCAATAAAGTGGTATAAGAACCACGAATGAGCTAGACACAAGGCCTAGAGCCTGTAGAAGTGCTTGGACCACAAGGAACCACCCAAGGCAGTGACACAGGGGACCCACGGGGGACGCGTGCAGTGTATGAACACAACCGCGAGCCACCGTTAACTTCTATGGGGAAAGTCGCGATTAGAATTTAAAAGAAAAGGGACACTTAGAGGAGGAATTGGAGCAAACCCTTTGAGAACTAGGCTGTTCTAGTGTCTATACCCAAGGGAGCACCGGAGTACTCGAGTTACCTCACCCAGGGAAGCCGGGTGCATAGGTGTCTTTCGGGGTCGGGTTTCGTCGTCGCTTTCTATGGCGATCTGCTGCAAAGTGCTGCTGGCGACCAAGTCGAAAGTGTTTGGGTGGATCCAAAGGTGGATCGAAGATCTGAAGAACCTGAAAGCAGAAGGGACAGAGTCTGGGTCACTAGGTAGTGACCAGGAAGGCGATGAGCAGATGCCCACCGATGTCGAGTGCTTCAGGTAGGTTGACGGTCGTCTTGACTCTTCAGCCACGAGGTCCAGGAGGCGTCGACGACAACCAGGAGCTGGATTCGAGCTGTCCCACGACGTTTGTCAATTGCAGGGGTGTCAGCGACCGGATTGGACCCAACAAGCCTTGGCAACAGCAAGTCTCGTGGAAAGCGAAGAAGGACGATGTTGCAGACCAGCAAGGTCTGGGGGACTCACCCAGGGAGGATAAATCAGGGCACACCTGGAGCAACCAGGGAGCCCAAGCAGAAAAAGATTGGCCTTCGGGAGGGCCTACTAGCCAACAGACTAGTGACCACGAAGGAGCCTGGAGATGGTGCACGTGGAGCTGGCTCACAGGACACTCGTGGAGTGGAGGCCAGTGATCTTCGGTGCAGTTGGTGCTGGAGGCTGGGGCTACTCGGAGCCCAAAGCATGACTTCGTGGGAGACCCAGAAGAGGATGCACTTGCAAATGCGTTCGGTGTCCAGGGGTCATGGTTCCACGTTACCCACGACAGCTACGGGCCTCAGCTTTGCTGGGGACTCAGGGCAGCCTCGGGGAAGTCTGGAAATCTACCTCTGGTGATGCAAAGACTTCGGCGTCCGACGGGAGCTTCAGCGATGCAGACCGAACAATTGCTTCTTTGGTGCCTGCCAAGCAGGGGAGTCACTCCTTGACCCCAAGGGAGATTCTTCAGTCCTCTAATCTTAAAGTAGAGTGTCGAAGGTCCAGGATTCTGTATCAGAGTTTCGTCCAGGTAAATCTAAAGTCCTAAGGACTGGGTTCCCTTACTTATACTAAGGTAGGGGGTTGGACATACTCTGTGACCCCACCTATGGGAGGATCAGGGCAGAGGGGTGGTTACACCCCTTTCCCTTTGTCCAGTTTCGCGCCAGAGCAGGGGCTGGAAGCCCCTGAGCAGGTTTGAACTGGGGTATGCACAGGGACACCAAGTGTGCCCCCAGTGCAGGACTTCAAAGCACCAGAGAGTGCTCCCGCCCAGCCCCAATACACACTATCCTGTCTGGGAAGGTGGTCACACCTCCCTGGGACAGGAAACCTATTGTCCAGGCCTCCCCTGCCGGAGTTTCGGTCAGCAGCAGGAGGCCAGACTCGTGTCTGTGGCAGCGGCATCCATTTTGTGATGCCAGGGCTTGGAAAGTCAGTACCGGGCATACCGGTGTGTACATGTCTTTCCCTCTAGAAGGGTGGAATGCTACCCCCGCCACCAGAACTGGCGGGGGGTAGTATTCCAAGATGTTTGACACCAAACACGACATGTTTCCGTGCAGCCACCCCAAAGTTAGCATTTAACGCGAGGTTATAATGCGCTTAAGAGTATATGGTCAGGCTGCACTACAAACAGCATCAGAGAAGGGTCTCCAAACGCTGCAGAGGGGCCCTGCTCATGCAGGGGCACCCTCTCACATAGGAACCACGCACTCTGCCTTCAGGATTGATAAGGCCTGCCATAGGAGTGACTTATAGGTTTATATGTGTGTATGTATATAGTGATATAGGTAGCCTATATCACAGTAAGGGGTGCATGCACCACCTTACCCAGGCTGCAGTAGCAGACCTGTGGTGTCAGTTTGGATGGCCTTCCAGGGGTGGCACAATACATGCTGCAGCCCCTGGTAGGCCTCTGAGGTACCTATGCCCTGGGTACATAGTATACCATATATTAGGGACTTATAAGGGCACTCCAGATTCCAATCAGAGATGTGCCTAAGGCACATGGAAACCATTTTAGAGAGGAAGCAACTAGGCTGGGGTTCTGATTAGCAGGGCCCCAGCCAGACTAAGGTCGAAAAACAGTGAAGCATCAGCAAAAAGTGGGGGTACCCATGTGAAGCAGATCCTACTCTCCTACACAACCCCCCCCCCAAACGTAGGGACATTAAACTAACCTTGCCCAGTTAAGTTTTCATGTTCTAAGTGGAAGTACCTAGAGAGTCCATCTGCATTGGCATGGTTACTCCCAGGTCTATGTTCCACTGTGAAGTCCATCCCCTGTAGGGAAATGGACCACCTAAGCAGTTTGGGGTTTTCACCCTTCATTTGTTTTAGCCATAAGAGGGGCTTATGGTCTGTTTGAACAAGGAAGTGAGTACCAAACAAGTATGGCCTCAACTTCTTCAGAGCCCAGACCACAGCAAAGGCCTCCCTCTCAATGGATGACCTACGTTTCTCTCTAGGGGTCAGCCTTCTGCTAATGAAAGCTACTGGCTGATCCTGACCTTCATCATTCAATTGTGACAGTACAGCCCCTACCCCCAATTCAGATGCATCAGTTTGAACAATGAACTTCTTGGAGTAATCAGGACTCTGTAGAATGGGAGCAGTGCACATGGCCTGCTTCAGGTCATCAAATGCCTTTTGACAGCTAACTGTCCACTGAACCTTTTTGGGCATTTTCTTGGAAGTTAAGTCATTCAGGGGTGTCACTATTGATCCGTACCCCTTGACAAATCTCCTATAGTACCCAGTCAGGACTAAGAAGGCTGTCACCTGAGTCTGGGTAGTTGGAGCAGTCCAGTCCATGATGGTCTGGATCTTGCTCTGCAGTGGTTGAACCTGGCCTCCACCCACAAGGTGGCCCAGGTACACAACCTGACTCTGCCCTATCTGGCACTTTGTGGCCTTGATAGTCAGGCCTGCTTTCTGCAGGGCCTGCAAAACATTTCTGAGGTGGACCAGGTGATCCTCCCAGGTAGAGCTAAAGACAGCAATATCATCTAGATATGCTGCACTATAGGCTTCCAGAACTGTAAGGACTGTATTCACCAACCTCTGAAAAGTGGCAGGTGCATTCTTCAGACCAAAGGGCATCACCACAAATTGATAATGGCCACTAGGGGTTGAGAATGCTGTCTTTGGCTTTGCATCATCAGCTAGTCTGATCTGCCAGTAGCCAGCTGTCAGGTCAAATGTGCTTAGATACTTGGCTGAGGCCAAAGTGTCTGTTAGCTCATCTGCCCTAGGTATTGGATGGGCATCAGTCCTAGTGACTGCATTGAGACCCCGGTAGTCCACACAAAACCTCATCTCTCTTTTCCCACCATTGGTGTGAGGTTTTGGCACAAGGACCACTGGACTAGCCCAAGGGCTATCTGAGGGTTCAATAACTCCCAAATCCAACATCTTCTGGACTTCTGTCCTGATACAGTCCCTGACATGGTCAGGTTGCCTATAAATCTTATTTTTAATAGGCAGACTGTCCCCAGTGTCCACTTCATGAGTGCACCAGGTAGTCTGACTGGGTGTCAGTGAGAATATGTGTCTGAACTGATTGAGCACCTGTCTGCAATCAGTCTGCTGCTGGGTAGTGAGGCTGCCTGCCAAGGCTACACCATCCACTGACCCATCACCAGGGTTCTGTGAGAGCAGGTCAGGGAGTGGGTCACTCTCTTCCTCCTGTCCCTCATCAGTAGCCATGAGCAAGCCCATGTCTGCCCTGTCCACATATGGTTTTAACCTGTTGACATGGAGAACCCTGTGGGGACTCCTGGGTGTTCAAAGGTCTACTAAGTAGGTAACCTCACCCTCTGTTCAACAATGGTATGGGGTCCACTCCATTTGTCTTGGAGAGCTGCTGGGGCCACTGGCTCCAACACCCACACCTTCTGTCCTGGCTGGTAAACAGTCAGTACAGCCTTTTGGTCATGCCAGGCCTTTTGAAGTTCCTGGCTAGCCTCAAGGGTTTTAGTTGCCTTTTTCATATACTCAGCCATCCGGGAGCGGAGACCAAGTACGTAGTCCACTATGTCTTGCTTTGGGGGCTTGAGAGGTAACTCCCATCCTTCCTTCACCAAGCACAGTGGACCCCTGACAGGGTGACCAAACAAAAGTTCAAAAGGGCTGTAGCCAACCCCCTTTTGAGGCACCTCCCTGTACGCAAATAAAAGGCAGGGCAAGAGTATGTCCCATCTTCGCCTAAGCTTTTCTGAGAGCCCTTTAATCATGCCCTTCAAGGTTTTGTTGAATCTCTCAACTAAACCATTGCATTGTGGGTGATAGGGTGTGGTGAACTTGTAAGTCACTCCACACTCCTTCCACATTGCTTTTAAGTATCCAGACATAAAGTTTGCCCCCTGTCTGATACAACCTCCTTAGGTAAGCCCACTCTTGAGAAAATTCCCAGGAGGGCCCTTGCCACCACAGGTGCTGTAGTGGTCCTAAGGGGAATAGCCTCTGGGTACCTGGTGGCATGATCCACTTCCACCAAGATAAACCTGTGCCCAGATGCTGTTTGGGGATCCATGGGACCAACAATGTCAATGCCCACCCTTTCAAAGGGAACCCCCACCACAGGTAGTGGTATCAGGGGGCCCTTTTTAGTGCCACCTGCCTTGCCACTGGCCTGGCAGGTTACACAGGAGCGACAAAACTCCTTGGTGTCTTCAGACATGTGGGGCCAGTGAAAGTGAGGGACAATTCTGTCCCAAGTCTTGTTCTCGCCCAGGTGACCTGCCAAGGGAATATCATGGGCTAGGGTCAATAGGAAGCCCCTGAACTTCAAAGGTATAACCAACCTCCTGGTAGCACCAGGCTTGGGGTCTCTACACTCTGAGTACAAGAGTCCATCATCCCAATACACAGTATGGGGACCACTAGCTTTCCCAGCAGCCTCAGCAGCAGCTTGCTGTCTGAGGGGTTCAAGAGAGGGGCAGCTCTGCTGCTCCTGGCTCAGATCTGCCCTGGAAGGTCCCCCTGTCCCCAAGAACTCAACCTGTTCAGGTTCAAGCTCCTCTGGGACAGTTCCTTCCTCAGGACAGAGATCATCCCCCTCAAGGGACTGATCTTCCTTCTGAGCCAAGGGGAAGGCACTGCCTTTACCCTACTACTCCTCTTCTTGGAAGGCACTTGGTCCATTATTCCAGAATCCAAGGCCTGTTCAGTGCTAGACATTTTGGCTTGTGACCTGGTCACAGCAAACACATCTGCAGGGATCCCCAGCATTTCTGCATGGGTCCTGAGCTCCACTTCTGCCCAAGCTGAAGTTTCTAAGTCATTGCCAAGCAAGCATTCAACGGGTAGGTCTGCACTTACCACAACCTTCTTAAGGCCAGTTACCCCTCCCCAGGAGAAGTTAACAACTGCCAGAGTATGGTCTGTTCTGACGTTGCTAGCATTGGTCACTTGGTACATCTCACCAAGTATAATCTGCCCAGGATTCACAAGGTCTTGTGTCACCATGGTGACACTTGCCCCTGTGTCCCTAAATGCCAAAGCCTCTCTTCCATTGATTAAAGGCTGTTGTCTGTACTTGCCCAGATTACTGGGACTCACAGAGGAGGTCATATCCATGCCTCCATCACAGACTAGGACAGCCTGAGTGAGTTCTCTGACTAGGTCAGAGCTCATCTCTTTACCCAGGGTCAACCCTACTAAACCCTTGGCTTGTGTAGTCCCACCACCAACTGTAACTGCACTAGGGGGAGCAGGTGCCTTAGGGGCATTGGTGGGGGCTGGAGTCGAGTCTTTGGACTTGGTGCAATCACTGGTCCAGTGGGTCTTTTGCTTACAGACCTTGCACCATGGTTTTCTTTGGCCTTTCCCTTTGGTAGACTGTGAATCCCCACCTGAAGAAGATTTTTGGGGGCCTTGTGAAGACTTTTGAGCTTTACCCTTCTCCCCAACCTTATCAGAGGTTTTCGAATCTTGCTTCTTAGGGTCACCACCTTGGTTCTGTACCTTCTGCTTCACCCTGGTTCTGACCCATTTGTCTGCCTTCTTTCCCAATTCTTGGGGAGAGGTCAGATCAGAGTCTACCAGGTGCTGATGCAACAGCTGATTTTGACAGTTATTAAGAATCTGCTCCCTCATTATCAGATTGTACAATCCTGTGAAGTCACATACCTTACTGCCCAATAACCAACCTTCCAGAGCCTTGGCAGAACAATCAACAAAGTCCACCCAGTCTTGAGTCTGTGCTTTTTGGGTATCCCTGAACTTTAGCCTGTATTGTTCAGTGGTTAGGCCAAACCCATCAATTAGAGCACTCTTCAAGACTTTGTAATTATCAGCATCCTCCTCTCTAACAGTGAGGAGCTTGTCTCTACCTTTGTCTGCAAAGGAGAGCCACAAGATTGCTGCCCACTGCTCCTGAGGGACCCTCTGTACTTTACAGGCCCTCTCTAGAGCAGTTATCCATTTGAGGATATCATCCCCACTCTGGTAGGGAGGGACAATCTTGCTCAGGTTTCTATGGTCATAAGACCTTTCCCTATCTTTGGGGAAACTGCTACCACCATGGGACTCTAGTCCCAACTTTTGTCTCTCTCTATAGAGATCTAGGGACTCCCTGTCTATAGCCAATTGCTGTTTCCTGAGTTCAAGTTGAGCTTGCTCATATTGAATCAGTCTCTTTCTCCTCTCATGAGAGGATTCCCTCCTATGAGAGGAGACAGAGGTCCCTATTGAGGTGTCAGAGTGGTTAGACTCCTGAGAAGGAGACCTAGACCTTCTGGGCACACTCAGAACTCTTCCTGGGGGGACAAAGGGGAGGTCAGTCTGATCCTCTCCCTCCTCCTCCTCCACAGGAGGAATTGGATTCTCCAGGACAAGGTCATTTTCACCTTCCTGGCCAGTTTCAGAGGGGGGCCTGGGTTTCTTCACCCCTGGCCCCTTCCTCATCTTCTGCCCCACCCTCCTTGCCTACCCCTTCAGACCCTAGGGGCCTGCTGAGATCATCAGCTAGTAACACCTCCCTGAGGTGTTGGGTGCTGGCACTTTTGCCTGTCTTCAACTTCCTAGTAGTGCATAAGGCTCTCAATTCCAAGAATGGGAGTTTATCATACCTGGAGGGAAGAAGCCCACTGGCTTCTGGCAAGGACTCACTGGGTCCTGGCTTTGAAGACATCACTAGTGAGGTGTGGTGTATGCACTACCTACTCTAGTGTGGCCTACTAAACTCTCTTGAGTTGTAGAAAGGGTGTGCTGTCCCTTAACACACAACTCTAAGTTCAGTAGAACTTTCTGTATTACTAAGCTTGATTATATGTACCTTAGTTACCCTTAGTGGTTTTCAGTTGATCAATTCAATTGAGATTATCTGGTAAAACAATAGCAAGCTGGAATCCCACACGCTGCACACCAATGTGAGAAGTTGGCCTGGCATATGCTGTCCACTAATTATAGTGGGCACCTTGCACCAGTCCAAACAACCCCTTATTGGAGATAGGTTAAAGACAACCTTTATTGAAAGCTATCCTAGTGGTAGCTATGGAGAGCAGCCTTCAGGCTAAGTCTTGAAGGAATGTAAAGCAGCTTGTTTTACCAGTCTATAATCTCTTGAGTGACCAAATGAAAGAGGACCACACCAGGCATATATTCAAAATATATGTATTTATTACTAAACACACCCCTCTAGTCTCTTTATGAGGCTAGAGTTCGAAGTACATACGTTACGAGTTAGTTATCTACAGTAATAGCACAAATAAACGTTTGAGCCCCAGGGGCGTACCAAACCATATACCAATAAAGTGGTATAAGAACCACGACTGAGCTAGACACAAGGCCTAGAGCCTGTAGAAGTGCTTGGACCACAAGGAACCACCCAAGGCAGTGACACAGGGGACCCACGGGGGACGCGTGCAGTGTATGAACACAACCGCGAACCACCGTTAACTTCTATGGGGAAAGTCGCGATTAGAATTTAAAAGAAAAGGGACACTTAGAGGAGGACTTGGAGCAAACCCTTTGAGAACTAGGCTGTTCTAGTGTCTATACCCACGGGAGCACCAGAGTACTCGAGTTACCTCACCCAGGGAAGCCGGGTGCATAGGTGTCTTTCGGGGTCGGGTTTCGTCGTCGCTTTCTATGGCGATCTGCTGCAAAGTGCTGCTGGCGACCAAGTCGAAAGTGTTCGGGTGGATCCAAAGGTGGATCGAAGATCTGAAGAACCTGAAAGCAGAGGGGACAGAGTCTGGGTCACTAGCCAGTGACCAGGAAGGCGATGAGCAGATGCCCACCGATGTCGAGTGCTTCAGGTAGGTTGACAGTCGTCTTGACTCTTCAGCCACAAGGTCCAGGAGGTGTCGACGACAACCAGGAGCTGGATTCGAGCTGTCCCATGATGTCTCTCGATTGCAGGGGTGTCGGCGACCGGATTGGACCCAACAAGCCTTGGCAACAGCAAGTCTCGTGGAAAGCAAAGAAGGACAATGTTGCAGACCAGCAAGGTCTGGGGGACTCACCCAGCGAGGATAAGTCAGGGCACACCTGGAGAAACCAGGGAGCCCAAGCAGAAAAAGATTGGCCTTCGGGAGGGCCTACTAGCCAACAGACTAGCAACCGCGAAGGAGCCTCAAGACGGTGCACGTGGAGCTGGCTCACAAGACACTCGTGGAGTGGAAGCCAGTGATCTTCGGTGCAGTTGGTGCTGGAGGCTGGGGCTACTGGGAGCCCAAAGCACGACTTCGTGGGAGACCCAGAAGAGGATGCACTTGCAAATGCATTTGGTGTCCAGGGGTCACGGTTCCACGTTACCCATGACAGCTACGGGCCTCAGCTTTGCTGGGGACTCAGGGCAGCCTCGGGGAAGTCTGGAAATCCACCTCTGGTGATGCAAAGACTTCGGCATCCGACAGGAGCTTCAGCGATGCAGACCGGACAATTGCTTCTTTGGTGCCTGCCAAGCAGGGGAGTCACTCCTTGACCCCAAGGGAGATTCTTCAGTCCTCTAATCTTAAAGTAGAGCGTCGAAGGTCCAGGATTCTGTATCAGAGTTTCGTCCAGGTAAATCTAAAGTCCTAAGGACTGGGTTCCCTTACTTATACTAAGGTAGGGGGTTGGACATACTCTGTGACCCCACCTATGGGAGGGTCAGGGCAGAGGGGTGGTTACACCCCTTTCCCTTTGTCCAGTTTCACGCCAGAGCAGGGGCTGGAAGCCCCTGAGCCGGTTTGAACTGGGGTATGCACAGGGACACCAAGTGTGCTCCCAGTGCAGGACTTCAAAGCACCAGAGAGTGCTCCCGCCCAGCCCCAATACACACTATCCTGTCTGGGGAGGTGGTCACACCTCCCTGGGACAGGAAACCTATTGTCCAGGCCTCCCCTGCCGGAGTTTCGGTCAGCAGCAGGTGGCCAGACTCGTGTCTGTGGCAGCGGCATCCATTTTGTGATGCCAGGGCTTGGAAAGTCAGTACCGGGCATACCGGTGTGTACATGTCTTTCCCTCTAGAAGGGTGGAATGCTACCCCCGCCACCAGAACTGGCGGGGGGTAGTATTCCAAGTTGTTTGACACCAAACATGACATGTTTCCGTGCAGCCACCCCAAAGTTAGCATTTAACGCGAGGTTATAATGCGCTTAAGAGTATATGGTCAGGCTGCACTACAAACAGCATCAGAGAAGGGTCTCCGAACGCTGCAGAGGGGCCCTGCTCATGCAGGGGCACCCTCTCACATAGGAACCACGCACTCTGCCTTCAGGATTGATAAGGCCTGCCATAGGAGTGACTTATAGGTTTATATGTGTGTATGTATATAGTGATATAGGTAGCCTATATCACAGTAAGGGGTGCATGCACCACCTTACTCAGGCTGCAGTAGCAGACCTGTGGTGTCAGTTTGGATGGCCTTCCAGGGGTGGCACAATACATGCTGCAGCCCCTGGTAGGCCTCTGAGGTACCTATGCCCTGGGTACATAGTATACCATATACTAGGGACCTATAAGGGCACTCCAGATTCCAATCAGAGATGTGCCTAAGGCACATGGAAACCATTTTAGAGAGGAAGCAGCTAGGCTGGGGTTCTGATTAGCAGGGCCCCAGCCAGACTAAGGTCGAAACACAGTGAAGCATCAGCAAAAAGTGGGGGTACCCATGTGAAGCAGATCCTACTCTCCTACACACCACATGTTGCCCATCCTGTCCGCTGCGTGTCATGAAAAAAACTGAACTTCCCTTCCCCCCATCTTAACGCTAGCACAGTACGCTGAATGATTAATGTCGTGATCATGTATAATGTCGGAAATGCTGCGTCACAAGAATCCCACCCCCCTTAACTTGGTCAACAGTACCCCCCCTCCCTGCCTCCCTGCATGGCAAGCTCGGAACCTCCCGGCACCCCCAACTTGCAGAGTGCCTATCGCCCACCCTTATAACTCTAGGTGCGTGTGCCCAACCTGGCACCTGTGAAAACAATACTACAAATTGCTGGTTCAATAGCACGATACACATGTTAATTAAGTCTGGAATTGCATCGTTCCGTCCCGCACTAATTATAGAGAAATGTTATTTGCGCTTTGTTCCTTCCAGAGTTTTGCTGGAAAGACCCAACAGTGCTAGTCCCTGCAGAGGGGTGACTGCAGTTCCTTCCCAATTACCGTGGAACATACAAACCAATTATCATTTGACGCCATCGTCTTCTGTTTGTTCATTCAGTGGGGATCTCCCCCTTGAGGCTGTTCTCAACTGCTTCGCTGACTCCGGTGATTGTTTTTGCCGGCCTGCCGCCATCCGTCCAACCAGTCCCAGGCCTCTTCAGGGGTGACGAAGAACCAGACCTTCCCCTCTGATTCCACTCTCAATTTCGCAGGAAAGAGCATTGCATATTGCACGTTCTTGTCCCGTAGTGCTTTCTTTACCGCTAGGAAGCTACGCCGCTGGCGCTGCACCTTGAGCATGAAGTCCGGGAAGAAAGTCACTTTACTGTTTTGGAATTCAATTGGTGGTGAGTTGCGCGCCGTCTGTAAGATGATATCTCTATCCCTATAGTTGAAGATCCTCGCAACTATAGGTCTCGGGGGGGCTCCGGGCTTCGGTTTGTCCCCGGGCACTCTATGCGCTCTTTGTACCGTAAAAAATTTAGACAGTCTAGTAGGTTTTAGGTAGATTGTGACTAGCTCTTCCACACAGAGGTCCGTTGCCTGTTCCTCCGCGCGTTCCGGGACTCCCAGTATGCGAACATTGTTGCGCCTCGAGCGCCCTTGGTACTCATCCAGTTGAGCCTCCAGTCGCTCACTCAGAGATTGCAAGTCAGTCACTCTTTGCTGGAGTGAGGAGGTGTCCTTAACAAGGGAGCCCGTTGTCGATTCCACCTCTATGAGTCTAGTGTTCATAGATCACATATCTGCTCTAATTAGGGATACTTCTGAGGACACCGAGTCAATCCTGGATTCCAAAGACATTCTCACTGTCGTGATTGCCATTAAAATATCCTGCAGGGTTGGTTCCTTTACCCCAGCAGCATCTTGCTGGTTATCCGGCGAATCTTGCATTCCCTTCTGGCTGGCACCAGCGCCCTTGTCCCACACAAACTTTTCCAACTTGGCATGCATGGAGGCCTTGCTATTGCGACCACCCACCATGTGGAAGCCGTATGAGTCCGTGCACAGAGGAGGGCCCGCCGGGCAGTCCAACTATGTCGTCCGGTGGCGGCTGCTGAATTCTGTCCACCCTCAAGGGGAAAACACTGTCTGTGGTGGTCGTTTCTTCCGACGCCGTGCCTCTTCAGCAACACTATCACCCTTGCACCCTGGGTGTCGCCAAAAGCGGTGCGTCGTTTGGGCCGCTGATTATGAGGCAGAGGGCAGCAGTGGAACACTAAATTACACCCTGGTACCCCTCAAGAGTTGAGGACCATCTCGGTACACCAGCAATTGAGGCGATCTTAGGGCCAGCCGGACTCAGGTTTCAGTGCACCTCTTTGTCTCGCGTCCGCTGCCCATTCACAGGCTGAGGGTGGTCCCAAACCAGGCCTTATGGCATCACAATACTCCTATTTGCCCACCTCAGTGCCGCATGGTTGGAAATCTCCGTCCGGTCTCACTGCCCAACTCTCAGCGTTCCCCACCGTGGGCAGTGCGTTGTTGCATAGGCCGCCCCGCAGCCAAGGCCAGGCCTCGATACGTGCTCCGGAGCTCGCTCGCTCCTCCCCGCCACAGACACAGGCGTTGCAGAGTGGCAGCGCCGCTGGGCAATTCTCCAGTTCCATGCCACCAATTCAAGTGGGTCATGGCTCAAAATGAGCCCACAGGAGTTGTGGGCACAAAGCTGTCGCTTACAGCTCAGCAATCCCGGATCAGTGAACGGATGGCGCCATTAACGGGTACACTTGGCCGGAGCCGCCTCAAGGAGTGGCCATTCCCCTCGGCAGTTGGCCACGCCCCCCTACTTATTACATTTATTAAGTGCTGTAATTTCCAATTGGGAGAGGTTAGCTATCTCATGTTTGGTGTCTTTGGAATTGGAATGAGAAACCCTGTTTCATGGTAAAGTTGGGTTTTTTAATACAATTTTGAAAATTCTACATTTAGAAAGTTGCCATTTTCCTGCCCATGGTCCTTGGTGCCTGCAGCCTGTCTTGAGTCACATGAATGGGTATAGGTGACAGTTAGATGTTGTGAATACCTCCCAGAAAGGCACACAATAGAGTGAATAGGTGTGCCTCAACGGGCCAACCTGTGCTAGGATGGGGTGGAGCTGAGCACAGCCACACTTGCAACTGAATAGGGTGTGCTCTCCCTTCACACAAAGGGCCTAACACCTACCCATTGTTACTGCAGCTAACTTGGAGCCAGGACAGGGGAGTCAGGAAATTCCACATATTTCAAAGAATCTACTTTTCAGTTCACTCCTGGACCTGCAGAAGGGCTCTCAGAGGACTACCTCCTAATTTGACATGCTTTGCAGTCTGCAAGACTGATTTGCTGTACCTGGAAGGACTGTTTTGCTGCCTGGAGCCTGCCTTGAACCCTCAGAGGCCAGACCTGCTGTTGAGCCCTACATCTTCACCTGCACCCAGGACTACCAGAGTGACTCTAAGGGCTAGTTTGCTGGCCTGCTGTTCAGAGCCACACAGACATAAAAGGCTCCCACCATCTTCAGCCCACACCTGGACCCACCCTAAGTGATTCCTGATCCGCCAAGAGGTGTCCCACCAGTCCTGGAGGTGTGTGGTGGTGCTACATGTGGCCAGCTGGCCAAATCCCAAAACTGAGAACTTTTGGCCAAAAGCTTCTCCGAGAACCAGGAGGAGGACCAGCCTGCTCCTTTATCCACCCGAAATGCATCGCCGGTCCGATTGGCTTCTCTTATTACGTTCTTCCCCTCAGCAGCAATTCCATTTCAGGGGTCTTTCACCAAAGGGTTGTCCAGCCCCGGGAATTGTCTTCTGCTACAACCCTCAACACAAGGCTATCCGACGACTATGCTCCCTCCTCCAACTCCTCCTGTGCCTTTGCCCCACTGAACTTTAGCATCCCAGAACATTTTTCTCAAACATTTTTCTAAGTCTGAAGGTAAGCGCTAGATGGGCCCAATCCACATCTGAACTGCATTCCATTGTGGGCCGCCATATTTTTCCACTTTGACCCAATCTCGCATGACTAGATGACCGCGGTTGGTGCTTTGATCTTTCATGCACTTACTTTTACTAAAAACTCCAATTGTACTGATTGGATTTTTATCACTTTGGTGTAAAATAATTTATTAAAATTGACTTTCTTTTTGTAAAGTGGTTTGGGATATTTTCTTGTGTTGTGTTTTCACTTTATTACTGTCTGTACGCTGCATAAATACTTTGCACATTGCCTCTAAGTTAAGCCTGACTGCTTCTTGTTACAAGCTACCCAGGTTTAAGCACAGGTTAATTTAGTGACTTTTGTGCTTCACCCTGCAATTACTCATATATATATATATAGCCCTCCTCCCAAAACGAAAGAAGACAGGATTTTCCTAGCAAGAAATCGGACTGGAGAAGGGAAAGGGAGCAAGTAGGAGCACTCGTCCCTGCTTGCAGATTTGAAGGTATTCATCTGCACAACAGGAGAAGTAAAAGCAAAAGCAGGAACACCAGCCATGTAAGCTTTATTTTATGCGCACTGGTACTGTCAAATAATACATTAAATATTGCAGTTTTGAAATATCGGACTGAAATAATAACAATTATGCTGCTGAATTGAATAAATGGCTTCATAGTTTGCATTGCGGATTCCATAGAAGGAACACGACCCAGAAATACTGAATAAAAAGGTGGTTTCTTGAAGAAAAGTCACGTGGTCAGTTTAAAAAGGAGAAAGCTTACTCACCTGTGATCAAGGCTCCCAAGAGAGTTGAAACGCGTAAGGTTTATAAAGTGAACTGTTGCATACTCCGAAGAAAATAAAGCACATGAAATTCCTTAAATGGGATGTCGACATCTTCTTTGTGAAGAGAAATGCGGTATATATATATATATATATATATGTATATATATATATATATATATTCACTGAAAAAACCATAGGTTTTAGGGACAGTTATAGTTAGTTGGACATTGCACTCGTACAAAACCCGTGAAATTCCCCGTTATAGTTAGTTCAGCTAACTATAACTCGCGCCCCGCAATGCACTGCTGATGACGTCACATATTACATCACTCATGACATGGTCAGTGACATCACTGATGACATCACTGATGACATCTCAAATGACATCACTGATGACATCATCCAGTGACTGTTTGTTTCTGTAAAGTTTAAATATTTTTAATATATATATAGGGAAAGGCGTATTGAAGAATGAGTGGGTGTATAAGTGTCTGTATGGATGATTTAGTAGGTGCGTGACTAACTCTATAAGTGAGTGATTAAACGTATCTTACTGAATGCATGGGTTAGTGACTAAACTGGGTGAATGTCTGTATCCGTCTGTCTGTTGCTGTGTAAGTGGCTGCATGGGTTTGTGAATAGCTACATGAGTGTGTATATGAGTTATTGATTGGTTGTCTGAGTATCTGTATGGGTGCCTGAGTGTTTGTGTGGGTGGGGTGTGTGCGACTCTGTGCATAGATGTGTGAGTGGGAGATTCACTGGGTGGATGGTTTCAAGAGTGCATCTGTGATAGACTGTATGGGTGGGTAAGTGTGTGTAAGAGTGTGTTAGTGAGTGAATGTATGTCCCAGTGGTACATGTGTGAGTAACTACATATGTGAAAGGCAGTATATATGTGTGTTGGAGTATATAAATAGCTATAAGCGAGAGTGTGTGATTGTGAGAGTGACTGTATGGATGAGTGTGTGCTTGTATCAGTGATTGTATAAGAGCATAAGAATGTGCTAGTATTTGTATGAGTAAGTGAGCTGGTGTGTGTATAACTGTATAGGTGAGTAAAAGGCAGTGTGTTTAATTATTTGCATGACTGACTAGGTGTGTGAGTACCTCTATGGATGAGTGGCGGTGTTTGAGTGTCTATATAGGAGTATGAGTGCATATGATAGTCCTGTACTGAGTGACCGTAAGTATGAGTGACTGTACGGGTGAGTGAGTGGATGTGTGTGTAGACCTAAGAATCAGTGAGTGGGTATGTAGTTATTGGTGTTGGAGTGTCTATGGTTTTGCGAATGGCAGTCTGTAATTTAGAGTGGGTGTATCAAAGGTTATATTAGGGTGTGAGGAGGTGCATCAGATTATCACGTGGATGATGTCATCAGTGATGTCATCAGTGATGTCATTTGAGATGTCATCAGTGATGTCATCAGTGATGTCACTGACCATGTCATGAGTGATGTAATATGTGACGTCATGAGCAGTGCATTGCGAGGCGCGAGTTATAGTTAGCTGAACTAACTATAACGGGGAATTTCACGGGTTTTGTACGAGTGCAATGTCCAACTAACTATAACTGTCCCTAAAACCTATGGTTTTTTCAGTGAATTTGTAAGGTTTTTTAAATGCTAATTTCTAACTATAACGTGCCTGAAACCTATGGTTTTTTCAGTGAATTTCAAAGGTTTTTTAAATGCTAATTCGTAACTATAACATGTCTGAAACCTATGGTTTTTTTCAGTGAATTTCAAAGGTTTTGTAAATGACAATTTTTAAATGTATTAATTGTTATATTTATTTTTTTGATACTGATTTACTGCATTTTTTTAAACTATTTTTTTTAGATATATATTTTTTAATTACATTGTAATTACATTATACATTACATTACAAAATATACTTTCTCAGAATGAATTACTTTAGTTTAAATACTTTGCAAATAGGCAATAGACTTTTAAGTACAGTAGTTACAGTTGTTGCAATGGGCAACACAATTTCAAACACAATGCAACATTGAGCTCAATGTGAATTTCTAGTTAAATGCAATTAGTTACTTTATGGATTACTTTTTCTAACCACAGGACTGGATCCTAGATTCAGTCCTGGGACATCTCCTGTAAACAGTTGAGTAAAAGCGTTTTGGTTACAGTAGTGATTTTTAAGGAATATTATTGTATTTTAAAAGTTGACACTTGGAAACTTTTTCACATAGAATCACCAATGTTATCCTATGGGAGGAAATTCACTTAGCAGGTAAGTAGTGTTATCGTTACTTTTTCTTACTCAGTGGTGGATCCTGGATCCAGCACTGGTCCATCTCCTGTAAACAGTTGAAAGAATGCGTTTAAGTCATAAAGGCGATTTTTAAGGAATATTTGTAGTTTGTGAAAATCGACACTTCGAAACTTTTCTGCTGAAAACCAGACAATGGATTCCTATGGAAGGAAATACAAGTTACTGGTAAGTACGGTTAGAATTACTTTTCAGGGTCAGTGCTGGGCTAAAAGATGCAGCACTGGGTTCTCTCCTGATAACAGGTGAGTAAATCGGAATTCGTAGTTCGGCTGATTTTAGAGGAATATTATAAAGTTCCAAAACTCCACACTTAGAAGAATTTCCAAGTGAAACCAGTCAATGTTAGCATATGGAAGGAAATTCAAGTTACTAGTAAGTACGGTTAAAATTACTTTTCAGGATCAGTACTGGGCTCAAAGATGTAGCTCTGAGGTCGCTCCTGATAACAGGTGAGTAAATGGGAATTCGTATTTCTGCTGATTTTAGAGGAATATTTGTAAGTTTCAAAAATCGATACTTAGAAACTTTTTCAGCAAAAAGCAGGCAATGATATCCTATGGAAGGAAATTCAAGTTACTGGTAAGTACGGTTAAAATTACTTTTCAGGATCAGTACTGGGCTCAAAGATGCAGCACTGAGGTCTCTCCTGATAACAGGTGAGTAAATCGGAATTCGTAGTTCGGCTGATTTTAGAGGAATATTTGCACAATGGTGAAGAAAGGGGGTGGGGCCTGAGGTGACATGTCTGCAAACACGCCCTGTGGCGCGTTTTAAGTTGGAGAATTAATTCCTCCTCAATCCCGAGGGTCCCTAGGGGTCAAGTAGCCCACCAGATACCTCCAGTATGCGCCAGAGAGCTGCTTTGCAGAGAGGTGTTCAGAGGCCACGCCCCTTCTTGCACCTCTCTGCAACGCAGCTCTGTGGCGCTTTCTGGACGTACCTGGTGGGATAGTTGGCCCCCAGGGACCCTCAGGATTGAAGGGGATTTAATTCCCCATCTTAAAATGCGCCACGGGGCCTGTTTGCACACATGTCACCTGAAGCCCCGCCCTCCCTTCACCACTGTGCAAACGCGCCCGTGGCGCGTTTTAAGTTGGGGGATTAAGTCCCCTTGAATCCTGAGGGTCCCTGGAGTCCAACTAGCCCACCATGTACCTCCAAAAGCGCCACAGAGCTGCGTTGCAGAGAGGTGTAAAAAGGGCGTGGCCTCTGTACACCTCTCTGCAATGCAGCCCCTGGCCATACTGGAGGTTCCTGGTGGGCTAGTTGGCCCCCAGGGACCCCCAGTATTCAAGGGGAATTCGTTCCCCCTCTGCAAACGCGCCAGGGGGCGCGTTTGCAGAGTGGTAAAGGAAGAGGTCGGGGCCTGCCGCACGATCATTTTTTATTTTATTTATTTATTTTTTTTCCCGAAGGGGGACTGTGTGGCCCCCCTTCCTTTTTCCTTTTTTTGGGCCCTGGCGACCCCATTTCCCAGGGCCTTACCCCTTTTTTTTCTTTCTTTTTTAAAAGGAAACGGGAAGGGGGCCGCCTGGCCCCACTCCCTTGGCCGATTCTGGCCCCGGGGACCCCATCCCCCGGGGCATGGCCACACTTTTTGATTTTTTAAGGAGGGGGCTGCGTGGCCCCCTCCTCAGGCCTCCTTTTGCCCCGGGGACCCCATCCCCCGGGGCAGGCCTTTATTTATTTTTTTTTTTTATTATTATTTTTTTTTGGTGGAGGGGGCCACGTGGCCTCCTCCCGGGCCACTACTTGCCCCGGGGACCCCATCCCCCAGGGCTGGCCCTCTCCGTTGGGGAATGTGGGGGTCCCCAATCCCCCACGGTCCCGCCGACTCCCCACGTCCTCGGGAGCCGGCATTGCTTTTCCACATGGGGAGCTGCTAAGATGCAGCTCCCGTGTGGAAAGCAATCTGCTTTGAATTTTGGAAGAGAGAGCAGGTTTCCTGCTCTCTCTTCCAAAATTCAAAGCAGTTTGCTATGACAGGACGGGAGCCACGAGGCTCCCGCCCTGCCATAGCAAACTACAGTGTCCCGGGGGTAGGCACCCCGGGACACTGCAGGAGCCGGCCCTGGGGGGTGGTGGTCCCCAGGGCCATCACTGGCTCCAGGAGGGGGGCCGTGCGGCCCCCCTCCCACATCTGCAAAGCCCCGGGGAGGTGGTGGTCCCGGGGCTTCGAGGTCCAAACGGACCCCCATTTTAAACTTGTTAGTGCCCCGGGGAGGTGGCGGTCCCGGGGCATGTGGGGGACTGGAGCCCCCCACACAGGTAATTAAATTTAAAAGAAGCCCCGGGGAGGTGGCGGTCCCCGGGGCTGCGGGAGGGCGGATAGCCCTCCCGCACCATTTTTATTTAAAGCCCCGGGGGTGGCGGTCCCCGGGATTGGGGGCCTTAGAGGCCCCCCATAAAATCTAAACCCACCCCCGCATGCCCCCAGGACTCGGGCCACCCGGGGGCAAATTAGCATCGAAGCGCGGGAGACCGCGCTTGATTTATTTTTATCGGCGGGATCTGCGCACCCTAAGCGCATCCCGCCAATTTAAAAAAAAAAAATGCTTTTTCTGCCCAGGGGTCCTTGTGGGACCCCTGAGCAGACCTAGAAGGTCAGGGTGTTTCTACCCTGCTCCCCTTTTGCGCTTTGCGCACTTGTTTCTGTCCCTCGGTTCTACCGAGGGACAAAATGGCTGCCAACACTTCCTGATTTGGAGTGTTGACAGCCACTTGACAGCCAATTAGCATGCAGCTCGTGATCGGGAGGGTACGCGGACCCTACTCGGCCATAGATATATATGTGACTTTACTTTTGATTTTCTCAGGAACTACTGAACGGATTTACACCATTTAAGCAAAAGGCACGACACTGAACCAAGGGCTACCTCTTTGCCAAATTTGGTGTAATTCCGTTCAGCAGTTCGGGCTGTAGCCGCGATGAACGGTTACTATGGAAAAATGAATGGGGAAAACGCATTTTGGGACCCTCCTTTTTTCTCGGCCCCCGCTTGATGAATCACCCCGAGACTTTCAGGATAGGAGCGGACCGGAGCGCCCCAACAAGTTGGAAGCTTTCGCGAAGATTCGTCAACCGGCGCCAACGTTATTTCAAATAGAATGTTGCAGATTTCCTATGGAAAATAGGTCCTAACTATAACTATCTACTGGCGACCGCCAGTAGATATATATATATATATAGATATAGATATATATATATATATATATATATATATATATATATATATATATATATATATATATATATATATATATATCGGCCAGTCAATACTCTTTATTTCACTAATTTCATAGCATATACAGTACAAATACAAGAACAACTCATATTAAACTCTAATACAATAAAATGGTATCATTTAAAAAACTAGCAATAAATAATTTATAAAAATCAGTTTGCAATATTCAAAAGCTATTTCTTCCATAAGACCAAACAATAAAATCACGAGAGCATCAATTCTTAAAAAAGAGGAGAAAAACAAAAGAAACCTCTATAATCTAATTTCATGAAGTGACTGAGCTCGCCTTTGCTTCAGAGCGGCCCAGAGGAATGAACCCAATGAGTAGCACGCTACAGGAAGTTCCAGCATTTGAAAGAAGGGCAGTGCTGGTCTACAACTCCTAAAATTAAATTTACGTAAGATAGGAATTATATATCTCTTTCTATGAACAGTATAGAGGGAGCAGAAAAAGAGTATGTGCAAATCTGTCTGAGAAGACATCCAATCACAAGGCCATAAAGTCAAATCCTCTGCAGAATATACATAGCTGGGATATCCCAACATCAAAGGGATGTAATTTAAACAAAACCTCGTTAAAATGAACATGTGCTGAAGATTAGACACAGTAGCTATGCAAGAACACATAATCTGGGGATTTGGGGGGACAGTTGATACAGCTTCACAGATACTTTATTGCCATTAGCCTCCCTATATGTATCTATCGTCCTCCAAGTTAGCCCTCTTGTGGGCGTATGCAGGGGCAATTTGGCATGCAAATCTGCGGTGGCGCGTTACTCCTCGGCAGGGCTTGCTGATGTAAATCAACTCCTTCTCTCCCTACTTCCTGAAAAGAAAATAGGAACGCACTCCCAATTGGCAATTACTTAAATTTATCCCAAGAAGCAAGTCTGCAGAAAAAAAGCGCCTGACGCATTTCAGTCACCTGGACCTTGATTACGGGCTGCTGTAGTGTAGTCCTATAGCACTTTGTATTCTTGCGTATATGTTTTCACTTTCTATGCATGCATTTTAATCATACATAAACTCATGCCATGTATTAACTCAAATGTAAAAATCGTTACAATCACGTCATTAAATAAGCAAAATGATTCATGATTTTAAATGAAAATCAAGTTTTTTGTGCAATGAGAATGTTTCAACTTCATGATTCTTTGTGCTTGACAATGATTATGAGATGTGTAATGCAGATGTAACATGTTACATAAAACAAACTTCTAATCTGATTGAAATTCACAAAGACCTATTGCAACATCAACTTGCACATTGGGAAGAATGCAATCTAATTGATTCAGAATAAGAAAAATACATGACTAGTGATCATCCCATTAACCCACATAGACACTCATGTAGCTACTCACTGTAGGAGAGTAGGATCTGCTTCACATGGGTACCCCCACTTTTTGCTGATGCTTCACTGTTTTTCGACATTAGTCTGGCTGGGGCCCTGCTAATCAGAACCCCAGCCTAGCTGCTTCCTCTCTAAAATGGTTTCCATGTGCCTTAGGCACATCACTGATTGGGATCTGGAGTGCCCTTATAAGTCCCTAGTATATGGTATACTATGTACCAAGGGCATAGGTACCTCAGAGGCCTGCCAGGGGCTGCAGCATGTATTATGCCACCCCTGGAAGGGCATCCAAACTGACACCACAGGTCTGCTACTGCAGCCTGGGTAAGGTGGTGCATGCACCCCTTACTGTGATATAGGTTACCTATATCACTAAATACATACACACATATAAACCTATAAGTCACTCCTAAGGCAGGCCTTATCAATCCTAAAGGCAGAGTGCATGGTTCCTATGTGAGAGGGTGCCCCTGCATGAGCAGGGCCCCTCTGCAGCGTTTGGAGACCATCTCTGATGCTGTTTGTAGTGCAGCCTGACCATATACTCTTAAGCGCATTATAACCTCGCGGTAAAATGCTAACTTTGGAATGGCTGCACCTAAACATGTCGTGTTTGGTGTCAAACATCTTGGAATACTACCCCCCGCCAATTCTGGCGGTGGGGGTAGCATTCCACCCTTCTAGAGGGAAAGACATGTTAACTCTGGCTAGCCCGGTAACTTCTTTCCAAAGCCCTGGCATCACAAAATGGATGCTGCTGCCACAGACACGAGTCTGGCCTCCTGCTGCTGGACGAAACTCCGGCAGGGGAGGCCTGGACAATAGGTTTCCTGTCCCAGGGAGGTGTGACCACCTCCCCAGACAGGATAATGTGTATTGGGGATGGGCGGGAGCACTTTCGGGTGCTTTGAAGTCCTGCACTGGGGGCACATTTGGTGTCCCTGTGCATACCCCAGTTCAAACTGGATCAGGGGCTTGCAGCCTCTGCTTTGGCGTGAACTGGACAAAGGGAAAGGGGTGTAGCCACCCCTCTGCCCTGACCCACCCATAGGTGGGGCCACAGAGTAGTCCAACCCCTATCCTTAGTATAAGTATAGGAACCCAGTCCTTAGGACTTTAGATTATCCCTGGACGAAACTCTGAAACTGAATCCTGGACCTTCGACGCTCTACTCACGATTAGAGGACAGAAGAATCTCCTTGGGGTCAAGGAGTGACTCCCCTGCTTGGAAGGCACCAAAGAAGCATCTGTCTGGTTTGCATTTCTGAAGCTCCGTCAGACGCCGAAGTCATCGCATCACCAGAGGTGGATTCTCAGACTTCCCCGAGGCTACCCTGAGTCCCCAGCAAAGCTGAGGCCCATGGCTATTGTGGGTGACTTGAGACAGTGACCCCTGGACACCAAGCACATTTACAAGTGCATCCTCTTCTGGGTCTCCCAAGAAGTCGTACTTTGGGCTCCAAGTAGCCCTCGCCTCCAGCACCACCTGCACCGAAGATCACTGGCTCCCACTCTACGAGTGTCCTGTAAGCCAGATCCACGTGCGGCGTCACGAGGCTCCTTTGCGGTCGCTAGCCTGTTGGCTAGTAGCCCTTAACGAAGGACAATCCTTTTCTAACTTGGCATCCTGGTTGCTCCAGGCCTGCCCTCACTTACTCTCGCTGGGTGAGTTCCCCAGACCTTGCTGGTCTGCACCATCGACGATCTTCCTCTGCATCAAGACTTGCCGTTGCCAAGGCTTGTTGGGTCCAATCGGGTCGCCAACACCTCAGCACTCGACAGACATTGTGTATCAGCCCGAATCCTGCTCTTGGTTGCCGACAACGCCTCCTGGACCTCGTGGCTGAAGAGTCAAGACAACCGTCAATGCACCTGAAGCACTCAACATCAGTGGGCAGCTGTCCATCGCCTTCCTGGTCACTGGCTAGTGACCCAGACTCTGTCCCCTCTGCTTTCAGGTTCTTCAGAACTCCGATCCACTCTTGGATCCACCCGGACACTTTTCTCTTGGTCGCCAGCAGCACTTTGCAGCAGATCGCCATTCAAAGCGACGACGAAACCCGACCCCGAAAGGCACCTATGCACCCGGCTTCCCTGGGTGAGGTAACACGAGTACTCCGGTGCTCCCGTGGGTAGAGACTCTTCAAAGTCCTAGATCTCAAAGGGTTTGGTCCAAGTCCTCTTTAAGTGTCCCTTTTCTCTAATTTCCCGATCACGACTTTCTCCATAGAAGTCAACGGCGTATCGCGGTTGTGTATTTACACTGCACGCGTCTCCCGTGGGTCCCCTGTGTCACTACCTTGGGTGGTTCCTTGTGGTCCAAGCACTTCTAGAGGCTCTAGGCCTAGTGTCTAGTTCAGTCGTGGTTCTTATACCACTTTATTGGTATATGGTTTGAGTACGCCCCTAGGGCCCAAACGTGTATTTGTGCTATTACTGTGTTTAAATAACTTCTAACTTATGTACTTGAACTCTAGCCTCATAAAGAGACTAGAGGGGTGTGTTTAGCAATAAATACATATATTTTGAATATATACCTGGTGTGGTGCTCTTTCATTTGGTCACTCAAGAGATTATAGACTGGTAAAACAAGCTGCTTTACATTCCTTCAAGACTTAGCCTGAAGGCTGCTCTCCATAGCTACCACTAGGATAGCTTTCAATAAGGTTGTCTTTAACCTATCTCCAATAAGGGGTTGTTTGGACTGGTGCAAGGTGCCCACTATAATTAGTGGACAGCATATACCAGGCCAACTTCTCACATTGGTGTGCAGCGTGTGGGATTCCAGCTTGCTATTGTTTTACCAGATAATCTCAATTGAATTGATCAACTGAAAACCACTAAAGGTACCTAAGGTACATATAATTTAAGCTTAGAATACAGTAAGTTCTACTGAACTTAGAGTTGTGTGTTAAGGGATAGCACAACCCTTTCTACAACTCAAGAGAGTTTAGTAGGCCACACTAGAGTAGGTAGTGCATACACCACACCACACTAGTAATGTCTTTAAGGGTAGGATCTAAAGAATCCTTGCAGGAAGCCATTGAGCTTCCACCCTCCAAGTATGATACACTCCCATTCTTGGAATTGAGAGCTTTATGCAACTTGAGAAAAATAAGGACAGGCCAAAGCCCCACCACCCAACACCTCAAGGAGTTGTTGGTGGCTTATGACCTTAGTAAGCCCTTGGGGACTGAAGGGGTAGGAGCTGAGGGTGGGGCAGAAGATGAGGATGGGACCAGGGGTACCAGTACCCCCAGCCCCCCTCTGAAACTGGCCAGGAGGGCGACAATGGCCCTGACCTGGATAATCCAACCCCTCCTGAGGAAGATGAAGAGGAGGATCAGAATGATGCCCCCTTTGTCCCCCAGGAAGGATTGTGAGTGTGCCCAGAAGGTCTAGATCTTCTTCTCAGGAGTCTAACCACTCTGGCACCTCAATAGGGAGCTCTGTCTCATCTCATAGGAGGGAATCCTCTCATGAGAGAAGAAAGAGGCTGGTTCTATATGAGGAAGCTCAGCTTGAACTCAAAAAGAAGCAACTAGCCATAGACAGGGAGTCCCTAGATCTCTTTAGAGAGAGAAGAAAGTTGGGACTAGAGTCCCATGGTGGCAGCCATATCCCTAGAGATAGGGAAAGGTCCTATGACCATAGGAACCTGAGCAAGATTGTCCCTCCCTATCAGAATGGGGATGACATCCACAAGTGGATAACTGCTCTAGAGAGGGCCTGTAAGGTACAGAATGTCCCTCAGGAGCAGTGGGCAGCAATCTTGTGGCTCTCCTTTGCTGACAAAGGTAGAGATAAGCTCCTCACTGTTAGAGAGGAGGATGCTGTTAATTACAAGGTCTTGAAGAGTGCTCTTATTGATGGGTTTGGCCTAACCACTGAACAGTACAGGTTGAAGTTCAGAGATACCCAAAAGCACAGACTCAAGACTGGGTAGACTATGTGGATTCTTCTGCCAAGGCTCTGGAAGGCTGGTTGATGGGCAGTAAGGTGTGTGACTTCTCAGGATTGTACAATCTGATAATGAGGGAGCAGATTCTTAATAACTGTCAAAATCAGCTGTTGCATCAATACCTGGTAGACTCTGATCTGACCTCTCCCCAAGAATTGGGAAAGAAGGCAGACAAATGGGTCAGAACCAGGGTGAAGCAGAAGGTACAGAACCAAGGTGGGGAAACCAAGAAGCAAGATGCTAAGAACTCTGACAAGGGTGGGGAGAAGGGTGAAGATCAAAAGTCTTCATCAGGCCCCCAAAAATCTTCTTCTGGTGGGGATTCACAGTCTACCAAAGGGAAAGGCCAAAGAAAACCATGGTGCAAGGTCTGTAAGCAAAAGACCCACTGGACCAGTGATTGCACCAAGTCCAAAGACTCCAGTCCAGCACCCACCAATGCCCCTAAGGCACCTGTTCCCCTAGTACAGTTGGTGGGAGTGCTCCAGCCAAGGGTTTAGTAGGGTTCACCCTGGGTACTGAGTTGGGCTCTGACCTAGTCAGAGAACTGACTCAGGCTGTGTTAGTCTGTGATGGAGGCATGGATGTGACCTCCACTGTGAGTCCCAGTAATCTGGGCAAGTACAGACAACAGCCTTTAATCAATGGACGTGAGGCTTTGGCATTTAGGGACACAGGGGCAAGTGTCACAATGGTGACACAAGACCTTGTGAATCCTGGGCAAGTTATACTTGGTGAGATGTACCAAGTGACCAATGCTAGCAATGTCAGAACAGACCATACTCTGGCAGTTGTTAACTTCTCCTGCGGAGGGGTAACTGGCCTTAAGAAGGTTGTGGTAAGTGCAAACCTACCAGTCGAATGCTTGCTTGGCAATGACTTAGAGACTTCTGCTTGGGCAGAAGTGGAGCTCAGGACCCATGCAGAAATGCTGGGGATCCCTGCAGATGTGTTTGCTGTGACCAGGTCACAAGCCAAAATGTCTAGCACTGAACAGGCCTTGGATTCTGGAAGAATGGACCAAGTGCCTTCCAAGAGGAGGAGTAGTAGGGTTAAGGCAGTGCCTTCCCCCTTGGCTCAGGAGGAAGATCAGTCCCTTGAGGGGATGATCTCAGCCCTGAAGAAGGAACTGTCCCAGAGGAACTTGAACCTGACCAGGTTGAGTTCTTGGGGACAGGGGGACCTTCTAGGGCAGATCTGAGCCAGGAGCAGCAGAGCTGCCCCTCCCTTGAACCCCTCAGACAGCAAGCTGCTGCTGAGGCTGCTGGGAAAGCTAGTGGTCCCCATACAGTGTATTGGGATGATGGACTCCTGTACTCAGAGAGTAGAGACCCCAAGCCTGGTGCTACCAGGAGGTTGGTTATACCTCTGAAGTTCAGGGGCTTCCTATTGACCCTAGCCCATGATATTCCCTTAGCAGGTCACCTGGGCCAGAACAAGACTTGGGACAGAATTGTCCCTCACTTTCACTGGCCCCACATGTCTGAAGACAGCAAGGAGTTTTGTCGCTCCTATGTAACCTGCCAAGCCAGTGGCAAGGCAGGTGGCACTACAAAGGCCCCCTGATACCACTACCTGTGGTGGGGGTGCCCTTTGAAAGGGTAGGGATTGACATTGTTGGTCCCATGGATCCCCAAACAGCCTCTGGGCACAGGTTTATCCTGGTGGTAGTGGATCATGCCACCAGGTACCCAGAAGCTATTCCCCTCAGGACCACTACAGCACCTGTGGTGGCAAGGGCCCTCCTGGGAATTTTCTCAAGAGTGGGCTTTCCTAAGGAGGTAGTATCAGACAGGGGTGCTAACTTCATGTCTGGGTACTTGAAAGCAATGTGGAAGGAGTGTGGAGTGACTTATAAGTTCACCACACCCTATCACCCACAATGCAATGGTTTAGTTGAGAGATTCAACAAAACCTTGAAGGGCATGATTAAAGGGCTCCCAGAAAAGCTTAGGCGTAGATGGGACATACTCTTGCCCTGCCTTTTATTCGCATATAGGGAGGTGCCTCAGAAGGGGGTTGGTTACAGCCCTTTTGAACTTCTGTTTGGCCACCCTGTGAGGGGTCCACTGTGCTTGGTGAAGGAAGGATGGGAGTTACCTCTCAAGCCCCCAAAGCAAGATATAGTGGACTATGTACTTGGTCTCCGCTCCAGGATGGCTGAGTATATGAAAAGGCAACCAAAAACCTTGAGGCTAGCCAGGAACTTCAAAAGGCCTGGCATGACCAAAAGGCTGTTCTGACTGTTTACCAGCCAGGACAGAAAGTGTGGGTGTTGGAGCCAGTGGCCCCAGCAGCTCTCCAGGACAAATGGAGTGGACCCCACACTATTGTTGAGCAGAAGGGTGAGGTCACTTACTTAGTAGACCTAGGAACACCCAGGAGTCCCCACAGGGTTCTCCATGTCAACAGGTTAAAACCATATGTGGACAGGGCAGACATGGGCTTGCTCATGGCTACTGACGAAGGGCAGGAGGAAGAGAGTGACCCACTCCCTGACCTGCTCTCACAGAACCCTGACGATGGGTCAGTTGATGGTGTAGCCTTGGCAGGCAGCCTCACTACCCAGCAACAAACTGATTGCAGGCAAGTTCTCAATCAGTTTAGACATATGTTTTCACTGACACCCAGTCAGACCACCTGGTGCACTCATGAAGTGGACACTGGGGACAGTCTGCCTATTAAAAACAAGATTTATAGGCAACCTGACCATGTCAGGGACTGTATCAGGACTGAAGTCCAGAAAATGTTGGATTGGGAGTTATTGAACCCTCAGATAGCCCTTGGGCTAGTCCAGTGGTCCTTGTACCAAAACCTCACACCAGTGGTGGAAAAAGAGAGATGAGGTTTTGTGTGGACTACAGGGGTCTCAATGCAGTCACTAGGACTGATGCCCATCCAATACCCAGGGCAGATGAGCTCATAGATACTTTGGCCTCTGCCAAATATCTCAGCACATTTGACCTAACAGCTGGCTACTGGCAGATCAGACTAGCTGATACTGCAAAGCCCAAAACAGCATTCTCAACCCCTAGTGGGCATTATCAATTTGTGGTAATGCCCTTTGGTCTGAAGAATGCACCTGCCACTTTCCAGAGGCTGGTGAATACAGTTCTCACAGGTCTGGCCCTGACCTTGACTGGTAGGTCGCTCCCCCACCACACAGCTCCGTCTGTGTGCCCTGCTGCTGCCCCTGATTGTGCTCGTTTTTCCTTTCTGTGCCCCCTTGCTGCCCCTGATTGTGCTCGTTTTCCTTTCTGTGCCCCCTTGCTGCCCCTGATTGTGCTCGTTTTTCCTTTCTGTGCCCCCTTGCTGCCCCTGATTGTGCTCATTTTTCCTTTCTGTGCCCCCCTTGCTGCCCCTGATTGTGCTCGTTTTCCTTTCTGTGCCCCCTTGCTGCCCCTGATTGTGCTCGTTTTTCCTTTCTGTGCCCCCTTGCTGCCCCTGATTGTGCTCGTTTTTCCTTTCTGTGCCCCCCTTGCTGCCCCTGATTGTGCTCGTTTTTCCTTTCTGTGCCCCCTTGCTGCCCCTGATTGTGCTCGTTTTTCCTTTCTGTGCCCCCTTGCTGCCCCTCATTGTGCTAGTTTTTTCCTTTCTGTGCCCCCTTGCTGCCCCTGATTGTGCTCGTTTTTTTCCTTTCTGTGCCCCCTTGCTGCCCCTGATTGTGCTCGTTTTTCCTCTCTGTGCCCCCTTGCTGCCCCTGATTGTGCTCGTTTTTCCTTTCTGTGCCCCCTTGCTGCCCCTCATTGTGCTAGTTTTTCCTTTCTGTGCCCCCTTGCTGCCCCTCATTGTGCTCGTTTTTTTTTCCTTTCTGTGCCCCCTTGATGCCCTGATTGTGCTCGTTTTCCCTTCTGTGCCTGTTTCCCGCCGCTGCGCCTGCGGCCCCGCCCCTCACTGCCCATTCGCTGCCCCATTCCCTGCTCCTCCCTCCCACCTCCCCATTTATGGCGGCCGCTGTGCGGTCGCGCAGCGGACGTGCGCAGCGGGCGCGCCGCTGGCGTGCCGAAGGCGCGCCTAAGGCAAGCCCGTCTGCGCCCGTCCGCGCCGTGACCGCGCCCAGCGCCAGACCCCTGGTCCGGGCATCCCCCGCGCCTGCCACATCAACAGACGCCCGATACGATGCCCAGCACCCTCCACGCACTCAACCCCGGAAAAGATCACGCCTGCTACCAGGCCACCCCGAAGCGCACCCAAGGGCCCTTCACCTGCCGGAACTGCAGCTTCGCCAGCACCCGCCCCGCCAAACCACCGCCCAGGAAAGAACCCAACTACCTCAGATGCATCCTCCTCAACACCCGCTCCGCCCGCAAACACGCCATCGAACTCTGGGACCTTCTCGACTCAACCTCCCCAGACGTCGCATTCCTGACGGAGACCTGGCTGAATCCCGCTTCAGCCCCCGACATCGCCATTGCCATCCCGGACAGATACAAGATCACCCGCAGGGACCGCACCAACGGATTCGGAGGATGCATCGCCATCGTCCACAGGAACACCCTCAGAGTCTCAACCAACACCGACGACACCCTCAGCACCGCCGAACACATGCACTTCCAGATCCACACCGATCCCAACACCACCCTCAGAGGAACCCTCATCTACAGACCCCCGGACCCCGACCACAGTTCAGCGATTCCATCGCTGACTTCGTCAGCACACACGCCATCGCCTCCACGGACTACATCCTCCTCGGGGACCTGAACTTCCACCTCGAGAACAACAAGGACACCAACTCCACCACCCTGATCGACAACCTCGCCACCCTCGGACTCAGACAGCTCGTGACTACACCCACCCACGCCGCCGGCCACATGCTCGACTCCATCTTTTCCGCAAGCCCACACGTCTCCTTCAACCACACCTCCGAACCCCACTGGACTGACCACCACTGCATCCACTTCACCTACAGGAAGCCCACCACGCACCACCGCACCGAACAAATGCCTCGCCGCTGCTGGAGCAGAGTCACGGAAGACCAGCTAACCACAACCCTCGCCCTGAGCCCACCCGCCGAACCCTCCGACCCCGACACCGCCGCTCGCAACCTCAGACAGTGGATCGACGACTGCGCCAACACCCTCGCCCCGCTCAAGAATCCGCCCAACAGCCACACCAGCAAGAAAGCCACCTGGTTCACCGAAGACCTCCAGGCCTCCAAACGAACATGCCGAAAACTGGAGAAGATCTGGCTCCACGAACGGACAGCGGACAGCTACACCGCCCACAAGAGCGCCACCCGCAGTCACCATCACCTCATCAGATCCGCCAAAGGGCCTCACTCAAAGACCGCCTGAGACAACAACGCACACAACAGCAAAGAGCTCTTCAACATCGTGAAGGAACTCTCCAACCCCAGCTCCAACACCAACGACATCCAGCCGTCGCGAGACCTGTGCGACTCACTGGCCACCTTCTTCCACCGCAAAATCGCCGACATCCACGACAGCTTCAACACCACGACCGCCCCGGCAACCACCGAGACCACTGCCCCCACAACCACCAACCGCCTGCTCTCCTGGACCAACATCAACGACGAGGACACCAGCGAGATCATGAACACCATCCACTCCGGTTCACCGCTAGACCCGTGCCCTCACCACATCTTCAACAAAGCCAGTACAGCCATCGCGCCCCATCTCCGGAAAATAATCAACATCTCCTTCGAGACAGCAACCTTCCCGGAAAGCTGGAAGCACGCCAAGATCACCGCCTTACTCAAGAAACCCAAGGCAGACCCCAAGGACCTCAAGAACTTCCGACCCATCTCTCTGCTCCCGTTCCCCGCGAAGGTCACCGAGAAAATCGTCAACAAACAACTGACCCGCTACCTCGAGGAGAACAACATCCTGGACCCTTCCCAGTCCGGCTTCCGCAGCAACCACAGCACCGAAACCGCCCTCATCGCCGCCACCGATGACATCAGGACCCTGCTAGACAAGGGAGAAACAGCAGCCATCATCCTCCTGGACCTATCAGCCGCCTTCGACACAGTCTGCCACCACACACTACGAACACGCCTTCACGACGCCGGGATCCAAGAGAAGGCCCTGGACTGGACCACATCCTTCCTTTCCGGCCAGAACACAAAGCGTCCGCCTCGCCCCCTTCCGATCCAAAGCCACCAAGATCATCTGCGGCATACCCCAAGGCTCCTCCCTCAGCCCAACGCTGTTCAACATCTACATGGCACCCCTCGCCCACGTCGCCCGACAGCACTAACCTCAACATCATCTCCTACGCCGACGACACCCAGCTGATCCTCTCCCTCACCAAAGACCCTCACACCGCCAAAGCCCACCTCCACGAAGGAATGAAGGCCGTCGCCGAATGGATGAGGACCAGCCGCCTGAAGCTGAACTCGGACAAGACGGAGGTCCTCATCCTTGGTTCCAACCCTTCAGCCTGGGACGACTCCTGGTGGCCAACATCACTGGGAACAGCCCCGCCACCCACCGACCACGTACGCAACCTAGGGGTCATCCTCGACCCCACCCTCTCCATGACTAAGCAGGTCAACGCCGTTTCCTCATCCTGCTTCAACATCCTCCGAATGCTCCGCAGGATCTTCCAAGTGGATCCCCACCGAAACAAGAAAAACAGTCACCCAGGCCCTCGTCACCAGCAGGCTGGACTACGGAAACGCCCTCTACGCAGGAACGAGCGGCTAAGCTCCTGAGACGGCTGCAACGCATCCAGAACGCCTCTGCACGTCTTATCCTCGACATCCCCCGACGCAGCCACATCACACCCCACCTGAGAGACCTGCACTGGCTCCCTGTCAACAAGAGGATAACCTTCAAGCTCCTCACCCACGTACACAAAGCACTCCACAACTCCGGACCAGCCTACCTCAACAGACGACTCAGCTTCTACACCCCCACCCGCCAGCTCCGCTCGACCAGCCTCGCCCTCGCCACAGTCCCCCGCATCCGGAAAACGACCGCCGGCGGCAGATCCTTCTCCCACCTCGCCGCCAAGACCTGGAACGCCCTCCCCACCAACCTCCGACAGACCCAAGACCTACTGGCCTTCAGAAGACTCCTCAAGACCTGGCTCTTCGATCATTAGCAGCACCACCCCCCTCTTCCCCCAGCGCCTTGAGACCCTCGCGGGTATGTAGTGCGCTTTATAAGTGACATGATTGATTGATTGATTGGAAGCCTATAGTGCAGCATATCTAGATGATATTGCTGTCTTTAGCTCCACCTGGGAGGATCACCTGGTCCACCTCAGGAATGTTTTACAGGCCCTGCAAAAGGCAGGCCTGACTATCAAGGCCACTAAGTGCCAGATAGGGCAGAGTCAGGTTGTGTACCTGGGCCACCTTGTGGGTGGAGGCCAGGTTCAACCTTTGCAGAGCAAGATCCAGACTATCATGGACTGGACTGCTCCCACTACCCAGACTCAGGTGAGAGCCTTCTTAGGCCTGACTGGGTACTATAGGAGATTTGTCAAGGGGTATGGATCAATAGTGACACCCCTGAATGACTTAACTTCTAAGAAAATGCCCAAAAGGTTCAGTGGACAGTTAGCTGTCAAAAGGCATTTGATGACCTGAAGCAGGCCATGTGCACTGCTCCCATTCTACAGAGTCCTGATTACTCCAAGAAGTTCATTGTTCAAACTGATGCATCTGAATTGGGGGTAGGGGCTGTACTGTCACAATTGAATGAAGAAGGTCAGGATCAGCCAGTAGCTTTCATTAGCAGAAGGCTGACCCCTAGAGAAACGTTGGTCAGCCATAGAGAGGAGGCCTTTGCTGTGGTCTGGGCTCTGAAGAAGTTGAGGCCATACTTGTTTGGTACACACTTCCTGGTTCAGACAGACCATAAGCCCCTCTTATGGCTAAAACAAATGAAGGGTGAAAACCCCAAACTGCTTAGGTGGTCCATTTCCCTACAGGGGATGGACTTTACAGTGGAACATAGACCTGGGAGTAACCATGCCAATGCAGATGGACTCTCTAGGTATTTCCACTTAGAACATGAAGACTTAACTGGGCAAGGTTAGTTTAATGTCCCTACGTTTGGGGGGGTTGTGTAGGAGAGTAGGATCTGCTTCACATGGGTACCCCCACTTTTTGCTGATGCTTCACTGTTTTTCGACATTAGTCTGGCTGGGGCCCTGCTAATCAGAACCCCAGCCTAGCTGCTTCCTCTCTAAAATGGTTTCCATGTGCCTTAGGCACATCACTGATTGGGATCTGGAGTGCCCTTATAAGTCCCTAGTATATGGTATACTATGTACCAAGGGCATAGGTACCTCAGAGGCCTGCCAGGGGCTGCAGCATGTATTATGCCACCCCTGGAAGGCCATCCAAACTGACACCACAGGCCTGCTACTGCAGCCTGGGTAAGGTGGTGCATGCACCCCTTACTGTGATATAGGTTACCTATATCACTAAATACATACACACATATAAACCTATAAGTCACTCCTAAGGCAGGCCTTATCAATCCTAAAGGCAGAGTGCATGGTTCCTATGTGAGAGGGTGCCCCTGCATGAGCAGGGCCCCTCTGCAGCGTTCGGAGACCATCTCTGATGCTGTTTGTAGTGCAGCCTGACCATATACTCTTAAGCGCATTATAACCTCGCGGTAAAATGCTAACTTTGGAATGGCTGCACCTAAACATGTCGTGTTTGGTGTCAAACATCTTGGAATACTACCCCCCGCCAATTCTGGCGGCAGGGGTAGCATTCCACCCTTCTAGAGGGAAAGACATGTTAACTCTGGCTAGCCCGGTAACTTCTTTCCAAAGCCCTGGCATCACAAAATGGATGCTGCTGCCACAGACACGAGTCTGGCCTCCTGCTGCTGGACGAAACTCCGGCAGGGGAGGCCTGGACAATAGGGTTCCTGTCCCAGGGAGGTGTGACCACCTCCCCAGACAGGATAATGTGTATTGGGGCTGGGCGGGAGCACTTTCGGGTGCTTTGAAGTCCTGCACTGGGGGCACATTTGGTGTCCCTGTGCATACCCCAGTTCAAACCAGATCAGGGGCTTGCAGCCCCTGCTTTGGCGCGAACTGGACAAAGGGAAAGGGTGTAGCCACCCCTCTGCCCTGACCCACCCATAGGTGGGGCCACAGAGTAGTCCAACCCCTATCCTTAGTATAAGTATAGGAACCCAGTCCTTAGGACTTTAGATTATCCCTGGATGAAACTCTGAAACTGAATCCTGGACCTTTGACGCTCTACTCACGATTAGAGGACAGAAGAATCTCCCTTGGGGTCAAGGAGTGACTCCCCTGCTTGGCAGGCACCAAAGAAGCATCTGTCCGGTTCGCATTTCTGAAGCTCCCGTCGGACGCCGAAGTCATCGCATCACCAGAGGTGGATTCTCAGACTTCCTCGAGGCTACCCTGAGTCCCCAGCAAAGATGAGGCCCGTGGCTATCGTGGGTGACTTGAGACCATGACCCCTGGACACCAAGCACATTTGCAAGTGCATCCTCTTATGGGTCTCCCAAGAAGTCGTGCTTTGGGCTCCGAGTAGCCCTAGCCTCCAGCACCACCTGCATCGAAGATCACTGGCCCCCACTCCACGAGTGTCCTGTAAGCCAGATCCACGTGCGGCATCACGAGGCTCCTTCGTGGTTGCTAGCCCATTGGCTAGTAGCCCTTAACGAAGGCCAATCCTTTTCTAACTTGGCATCTTGGTTGCTCTAGGCCTGCCCTCACTTACCCTCGCTGGGTGAGTTCCCCAGACCTTGCTGGTCTGCACCATTGACTATCTTCCTCTGCATCGAGACTTGCCGTTGCCAAGGCTTGTTGGGTCCAATCCGGTCGCCGATACCTCAGCACTCGACAGACATCGTGTACCAGCCTGAATCCTGCTCCTGGTCGCCGACAACGCCTCCTGGACCTCGTGTCTGAAGAGTCAAGACAACCGTCAATGCACCTGAAGCACTCGACATCGGTGGGCAGCTGTCCATCGCCTTCCTGGTCACTGGCTAGTGACCCAGACTCTGTCCCCTCTGCTTTCAGGTTCTTCAGAACTCCGATCCACTCTTGGATCCACCCGGACACTTTTCTCTTGGTCGCCAGCAGCACTTTGCAGCAGATCGCCATTCAAAGCGACGACGAAACCCGACCCCGAAAGGCACCTATGCACCTGGCTTCCCTGGGTGAGATAACACGAGTACTCCGGTGCTCCCGTGGGTAGAGACTCTTCAAAGTCCTAGATCTCAAAGGGTTTGGTCCAAGTCCTCTTTTAAGTGTCCCTTTTCTCTAATTTCCCGATCACGACTTTCTCCATAGAAGTCAACAGCGTATCGCGGTTGTGTAATTACACTGCACGCGTCTCCCGTGGGTCCCCTGTGTCACTACCTTGGGTGGTTCCTTGTGGTCCAAGCACTTCTAGAGGCTCTAGGCCTAGTGTCTAGTTCAGTCGTGGTTCTTATACCACTTTATTGGTATATGGTTTGGTACGCCCCTAGGGCCCAAACGTGTATTTGTGCTATTACTGTGTTTAAATAACTTCTAACTTATGTACTTCGAACTCTAGCCTCATAAAGAGACTAGAGGGGTGTGTTTAGCAATAAATACATATATTTTGAATATATACCTGGTGTGGTGCTCTTTCATTTGGTCACTCAAGAGATTATAGACTGGTAAAACAAGCTGCTTTACATTCCTTCAAGACTTAGCCTGAAGGCTGCTCTCCATAGCTACCACTAGGATAGCTTTCAATAAGGTTGTCTTTAACCTATCTCCAATAAGGGGTTGTTTGGACTGGTGCAAGGTGCCCACTATAATTAGTGGACAGCATATACCAGGCCAACTTCTCACACTCACCAACACATGCAGCCACTTACACACCAACTGACAGACTGATACAGACATTCACACAGATTAGTCATTCACCCATGCATTTACTAAGACACATTTAACCCCTTCGCCGCGGCGCGAATTCTGCCGTGGTGCGGGGGGGGCTAGGGGGTGGGCATGGTGCTGCGGTGCTCATGACGGCTCCCGGCCGTCATAAATCATGGTGGGCGTGTGCTCATGACGGCCGGGAGTCGTCCGAACTCCGCCCACTAATTAATTCTCCCGCACAGGTGGGGAATTAACACCGCGTGGGAGGAGCGGCAACGTTCGGACGGCAACCGGCCATCATGAGCACACGCCTACCGTGACTCATGATGGCCGGGAGCCGTCATGAGCACCAAAGAGGATAATCACTCACTTATACAGTCAGTTATGTACCCACTAAATGATCCATTCAGACACTCATACACCCAGTCATTCTTCAATAAACCTTGGCATATATATAACATTCTTAAACCTTTTAGAAACACTCAGTCACTGGATGATGTCATCAATGATGTCATCAGTGATGTCATTTGAGATGTCATCAGTGATGTCACTGACCATGTCATGAGTGATGTAATATGTGAGGTCATCAGCAGTGCATTGCAGGGGCGCGAGTTATAAACGGCTGAATTTCTCTGGTTTTATATGAGTGGAATGTCAGCCTAACTATAACGTCCCTGAAACCTGTGGTTTTCTCAGTGAATATCTAAGGTTTTTTAAATGCTAATTCGTAACTATAACGTCTCTGAAACCTATTATTTTTTCAATGAATATATATATATATATATATATATATTCACTGCAAAAAACAAAGGTTACAGGGATGATAGTTAGGATATAGAATTAAAAAAAACTTAGAAATTCACTGAAAAAGCCCCAGGTTACAGGGACATTATAGTTAGGCTCTGATTTCACATGCACAGAACCATAGAAATTCAGCACTTATAGTTACCTAAGCTAACTATAACTTACGCCCCCGCAATGCACTGCACCTCACATATTGCATCACTAATGACATGATCAGTGACATCACTGATGACATCCCAAATGACATCACTGATGAAATCATCCAGTGAGTGCAAGTGTTCTGTAAACGTTTCTGAGGCTTAAAGATATCTACTAAGCTACTGCATAAGTTAAAATACCATTCTTTCTGTACTACTAATGAGTGGTAGTATTTCTGACATATGTCATCTGAGTGGCTATGTGTCTGTCTGTATCAGTGTGTGAGTTTGTATCTGAGTGGCTGTATGGATCTGTCAGTGGGCGTGTGAGTGGCTGTATAGTTCTGTCAGTTGGTATGTAAGTGGCTGTCTGGTTCTGTGAGTAGGTTTGTGAGTGGCTGTGTGGGTCTGTGAGTGGGTGTGAGAGTGTCTGTGTGGGTCTGTGAGTGGGTGTGTGACTGGCTGTGTGGGTCTATGAGTTCCTGCATTGGTCTGTGATTTGGTGTATGAGTTGGTGTGTGAGTAGATGTGTGGGTCTGTGAGTGGGTATGAGAGTACCTGTGTGGGTCTGTGAGTGAGTGTGAAAGTGCTTGAATGGGACTGTGAGTGGATCCGTAAGTGCCTACATAGGTCTGTAAGTGGGTGTGTAAATGCATTTGTGGGTCTCTAAGTGGATATGAAAGTGCCTGCGTGTGACTGTGAGTGAGTATGAGAGGGCCTGCATAGATCTGTGTGTGGGTGTGTGAGTGCCTGTGTGTGTCTGTGAGTGGGTGTACGAGTGGATGTCTGGGTCTGTGAGTGAGTCTGTGAGTGCCTTGTGGGTCTGTGAGTGGGTGTGTGAGTACCTTCATGTGTCTACGTGTTGGTCTGTGAGTGCCTGCATGGATATATGACTGGGTGTGTGAGTGCATGTATTGCTCTGTCAGTGGGTCTGTCATTGCCTGTCTGGTTTTGTGAGTGGGTGTGAGAGGGTCTGTGTGGGTCTGTAAGTGGGTCTATGAGTACCCGTGTGAGTCTGTGAATGGGTGTGTGAATACCTGTATGGGTCTGTGAATGGGTCTGTGAGTGCCTGTGTAGGTCTGTGAGTGGGTCTGTCAGTGCCTATGTGGGTATGTAAGTGGGTGTGTGAGGGCCTGTGTGAGTGTGTGATTAGATGTGAGAGCATCTGTGTGGGTATGTGAATGGATGTGTGAATACCTGCGCAGGTCTGTGAGTGGCTGTGTGTGTCTGTGAATGGGTGTGAGAGTGCCTGTGTAGGTGTCTGAGTGGATCTGTAAGTATTTTTTTTTTAGTGTGCCAGGATCCGCAATCTGTCACAGATTTACAAGGGACCCGCGCTGAGCGCTGCGGCAAACCCGCACACTCCAGCACATACATTTTAATGCAATTTCTTGCCATACATAAGTCCCTCTGATACCTATCTAAGGTATCCATGGGGTCAGGTACCTCTACTCTGACCCCTTTAATCAATTTGCAGATACATTTCAAGGCCCCAGGACCATTTCCCGATACTTAAACAAATGGTGTCCATAACCTCTCTGTCAGGTTGTGGCCAGCCAATCATGGCATTGCTGGTGGCGCATGGATTTACGGATCCACCATGGTGGATCCACAGAGGGTCTGCTTCCCTAGATATACAATTAATTTTTTTTCTTAACTAACTCCACAACTACTGAATGGATTTAAACCAAATCACAAAAAGGGGGGTTTTCTGGACCAACAGCTAACCCGTTGCCAAATTTGGTGTAATTCCATCCAGCGGTTAGGGCTGTGGTAGAGTCTAAAATCCCTATGGGTAATTGCATGGGGGAAATGCATTTTGGAATCCCCTTTTCTTGGCCCCCACTTGATGGATCACCCTGAAAATGAGAATGTTTCAACTTCATGATTCTTTGTGCTTGACAATGATTATGAGATGCGTAATGCAGATGTAACATGTTACATAAAACTAACTTCTAATCCGATTGAAATTCACAAAGACCTATTGCAACATCAACTATTACATTAGGAAGAATGCAATCTAATTGATTCAGAACAAGAAAAATACATGTCTAGTGATCATCCCATTATTCCAACATTATAGTTTTTGCCCAAAATACATAAGGACTAGAAGAATCTCTGCCAAAGGGTCATTGCTAGAACCAGTATCTGACTATGTGGATTTCTTTTTGGCACCATTAAAGACGTCAGCTCCTATTCGTTTTTGTTGGTTTTAGGACTCTGTGCACTTTACCACTGCTAACCAGTGCTAACATGCTTGTGCTCTCTCCTTAAAATATGGTCGAATTGGCTTGTATCCAATTGGCATACTTAATTTACTTGTTAGTCCCTAGCGAAGTGGCGCTACATGTGCCCAGGGCCTGTAAAATGAAATGCTACTAGTGGGCCTGCAGCACTGGTTGTGCCACCCACCTAAGTAGCAGTTTACGCATGTCTCAGGCCTGCCATTGCAGAGCCTGTGTGTGCAGTTTAAACCGTCATTTGAACCTGGCAAAACAAACCTTTTGCCAGGTCCAAACCTTCTTTTTTATTACGTATAAGTCACCCCTAGGGTAAGCCCTGGACAGCCCAGAGGGCAGGGTGAAATGTATTCAAAAAGTAGGACATGTACCTTTAAGCTTTACGTGTCCTGGTAGTGAAACATTCTTAAATTCATTTTTCATGACAACATTGGAGTTAACCTATTACATTTTATAAATGCACTTTCGAAATGGGAAGAGATAATCAGTTCATGTATGGTGTCTCTAGAATAACAATTTAAAATCATAACGTGTAGTGGAGTCGGATTTTAAATTGCAATTCTGAAAATGCAGCTTTTAGAAAGTTGGCATTTTCTTGCCTTGACTATTTAGTGCCTGCAGCCTGACTATGCTCAGGTGTCTGGGAGTAGCTGGCTGTTGGGCTTTGTGTATTCCTCCTAGAAAGCCATAAGCAATGGGGAGCTTAGGTGTGACTGGATAGGTCATCACTGGAAGGATGGGAAGGAGGAGCTAGACACAGCCCTACTTACACTTGAATAGGCTGTGTCCTGTCTCCAGATGAAGGGCTGCATACCCCCTGTAGTTAGTCAGGAGACAGGGCAGGGAAGGCAGGGCAGCTGTGCACTTCAAGGGCATGCCTCTAGAAACTTCTCCCCACTTCAAAGGCAAACTGTGTATAAATAATGGACCTCAGACACTACCACTTTATAACTCTTCTGGTCCTGTGGATACTCTACTAGGAAGGAGGACTGCTGTGCTGCTACAAGGACTGCCACTCTGCTGGACTGCGTCTCTAAAGGGCCTGCTGCCCTGCTGTGCTGACCTGCTTCCTGCTGCCCTTTTGCCTGGAGAAGAAGAACTGGACCTGCAACTTCATCTTGATCCTAAGACCTCAGAGTGACTCAAAGGCCTAGGCTGCTGGCCTCCTGATCTGAGCCTCAGGAACAAAAAAGTCTCCGGAACCAGCTCCTGGACCCAGCTGCAGTGAATTCTGAACCCCAAGTGGTTCAGTTCAGGACCTGCACCCTTGGTGTGGCTCACGAGCTCTTGAAAGCAAGCTTTTGGGCTCTTAATGACAACAAAAGGGCCCGTTTGCACTGAGACTGCGCCGCTGGCACCGAAATTCAGCGCTAACCACCACCAGTCTGTCTCTTCACACAGCAGCATCTACAGTCTGCGGAGGACCGCAAACGTGAAGCTCTAGCCCGGCCATCCGGGATGCCCAGTCTGCTCTTTGCACCACTCTGAATGCCACTTGTGACACTCTCCTTGTGACCCTCTCCAATGAGAATGGAAGCTTTGGCACAAAATCTGAGAAGGTATACCTTCATTTGGACTGATCTGGGACTGTATTTGACCTGTGCTCCATCGCGGTCAGCCTAAACCTATGACTTTGACCTGGTCCAGCACAACCAGATGGCTGAAGTTGGTACTTTATGCTTTTAGGTGCTGTATTGCAGTTTATCCTTTAAAAAACAAAACTCCGGTTCTACTGATTGGATATTTGTTGTTTTGGTCCTATTTTATTGATTAAATTCAGATATATTTTCTAGCCTAGTGTGGTTCTTTTTGTGTGGTGATTTCACGGTTTTACCGTTTGAAGTGTTGCACAAACACTTTACACATTGCCTGTAAGTTAAAACTGACTGCTTTTTGCAAAGCTACAAGGGGGTTGAGCACAGGCTAATTTTGGGTTTACTTGTACCTTGCCCTGACTAGGATTGTGGTTGCTGCTTGACCAGGCCTCACACCCCAGTTAACCAGTAACCCAATTTCTAACACTGGTGGCAATGGTGGGATAGGACTTGTGTTTGTCCATTGCTTACAGTGATTTGGCATACACTACCATCCCATATCTAAGATCATTACGAGTTTATTAAATTCTCTTTTTTCTCTTATGTGTTCTTTTTCCAAATTTGACTCCTGCTTCACCTTAATACACTTGGGACTATTTTGTTGTTGCACCTGTGATACCTTGCCAGAATGTCCTAGGATCTCAACTGCCTAGCATACCACACTGTAAGGGAGCTGAAGTAGCTCTGCAAGGAGCTGCCTGTGGGGAAGAGGTCCACTAAGTGGTCCTTCAGGCTGCCTAGTATGCCCACGAGGAAGCGCACTGGTTAAGTGCTTCAACAGAGAACCAGGAGGGTGATGCCTCTGAGGAGGAGGACTATTTTGCAGCTCTAGGGCTTGAGAAAGGACAGCCCATTTCACTCCTGGACCCAAAACCAGAGGGGCAAGGGGGTGATGGCCCTGAGAAGGATGAGGAGGAGGAGGAGGAAATGGCTTGGCAATGACCCCAGGAGGGGAGGGGGGAGCCCACAGAGATGGGGTCCCCTGCTGGATCCCATGCAGGAAGCAGTATCTCCTCCCACACCCTGTGTCCTGAGTAGTTGAAGGACAGACAGGCTGAGAGGGACCTGAGGCTGCAGCTGGCCCAACTGTCTCTATAGGAGAGAAAAGCTGAGGCTGAAAGAGCCCTGGCAGAGGAGGGAACAGTTGAAGCTAAAAGGCCTTAGCCAAAGAAAAGATTTGCAATGGAGGCAGAACAGAAGATGGCTGAGAGAGCCTTGGAAGAGAGAAAACTCTTGTTGGCTCATGAACTGAGTCTTAAGGAGCTGGGCTTGAAGGCCAAACTGCTGTTAGAGCCCAGCAGGAATGGTGCCAGTGAAACTGCAGTGACCAGTGCTGAAGGAAGGGTCCACTCCACATACTCAGAGACTTGGGGGCATATTTATGAAAGGTGTGCGAGGCGATGTCAGCACAAGTAGTAAGTCATATTTATAAAACGATGCACTTGCCAAAATGCGTCGTTATATAAGGCTTACCTTGGCAAAAGTTGCACTGAGACCAGCTGCGCCATGCACAATTTCATATATATGCAATGTAGGTATTCCCCCGCCAAATCTGACTTAAATGTAACGGAGGGATATTTATGGGTTTGCCAGTGCATCATGCATCGTTGGGAAGCGAAACACAAAGCCTGAAAAGCGCCAGAATTGCTGGGCATCGGCAAACCAGGCATAGGAAATTACACAGTGGCTATAGTAAAAAATATCAACTCCACAAAACATTTTGGCAAGCTCAACTAAACCATGAAAGTCGCCATTCTTCAACTAGGAGTTGCTAGGAGACCACCACCACCACATAGGCAGTGAAGGAAGAGCGACTGTGTGTTCTGACAGTGCATATCCTTCATTTACCTCAGGGAGGATGATATCATAAAATTCTACAGACTCAGGAGGGAGTCAATCATTTAATTGCTGCATAAGATTGAGACAATTCGTTAGTCACCGACTGCAAGCCCTAACAACATTTGCCCACATTGAAAACTTATGGCTGTGCTTCTCATACTGGCATCCAGTTCCTTCCAGATCTCAACAGCCAGATTGGTGGGGGGACTTAACTCACGGAGTTTTACTCCACGGAATTCCACAGGGTTACATAAAAAAACTCCATGAGATTTCATGGAGTTCCACCCACCCCTAATAATGAGATGTGCAGTTCCACTTTTCATTAAACAATTGTCTAAAACCCATAATTCAAGTACTGCCGGTGATTTTGAAAAAACAGCTTCTAATTTAGCCCTGCAGGAAATAACACAGGGCAGCAGGCCACTACATGAGACAAGATTTGGATGGATCTGGACTTCACTGCAGGTGGGAGCTCAGTCTGTGTAGCTGGGCTTTGGCCTGGGTGGTGCACAGGCGGATGGGCTGTCCCAGACACATTTTGTTGCAGCCAATGGGCTCGATATGGATGGTTTTCTCAGTCTAGCCAGTAACTTGTTGACAGTGTGCAATGGCCTTGGGCTTTAATGACAAACCTTGATAATGTGAAAGGAATATATGTGACGCACAGGGTTTTCTTTACACATCACTCATGTATATTTTACAGCATTTTAGTTTTGGAAACTCAAGCATGTGTGCTCAGAGCAAGGCAGCATGATCTCTGAAAAGTGCGTTTTTATGAACAGGGCATACACAGATGACTAGCGACCATAGCTGTGAATAGCTACAGTGGGGACTGGACCTGACAGGCTCATAATATTAAGGGGTTGCCTTTCACCTTCCTCTTGGTGACAGTGTTAGATATGCTCTCTCATACGGACTCACCTGCAATGATGCACTTGGTGGTCAACTTCACTGTGGTAGCAGAAGACTGTGACAACTGCAGGTCTCTCTGCAAAACTGGGGACACTTCGATATACAACGGGCAGTAATCTAAGGCAACAGAAAGCCAACCAAATCAGTCCTTTTATAATAAAGATCTATATTCCAGCAAAGAAAATGTGATGGCACTTTCAATTGGCCACCGGTGATCTCAATCTTTATTGGCCATGGAGACTCAAAGACTTTACCCCGTTATCTTATAGGCTATAGAATTATTTATCTCTCGTTCATTGAATAAAACATTGGATAAAACATTAACCTGGTGCGCGTGCCTCCGGCACAAAATGTAACCACATAATTACCTTGTTCTTCGTTAGAAGTATGAATGCAGGTTCCTTTTTAGATAAATAATACCTGCCACTGGCCCAGTATGCCAAAACTAGTGCTCTGGCTTCAGCAATGGTGGCAAATTTGACTAAAAGTACTGAAATCCTGAGGGATATGTTAGGTATTCCTAGGTCCATTTTGCATCGGTCAGAATAACCTGATTTTCTCCCCTGAGATTTGTTGAGCGCTAAGACACGGGGCTACAGTGTTAAACAGTAAAGACAAGCTCCATTATGCGCTGAATCCTAGCGACTTGAGAAATCTGCTGACAATCAGACCAATCCTTGTCAATCATGGCTCACTGGTCTCTCCTCGAGTCCAGTTCTGATTTTTCATTCCACCAGCGGTGGAGCGGCAGAATTTATTAGTAATTCTGCGTTACATAAATAAAGCGGAATTACTAAATTCCTCCAATTCTGCCAACGGAATAAAAATTCTGACCACCCCTACAGATTGGCAGGAATCTTACAGGGAGCATTTTCTGCATTCCTCCTCTCTGTCTTAGATGCCATAATCAAACTCACACCCCAGTACCTCCTCTTCTCGAAAACTCAACAACAACAACTGGACACCAATCAAAAATGTTACACCATTGCTGGATTCCCACATGTCGTTGGTGCACTCGATAGCACACATGTGCAATTGGTGAACCCTGCTGCAACATCCCACCTCTTCAGAAACCGGAAGCACAGATATTCAATCAATGTCCAGCCCATAGTGGATCATCAGGAAATGTTTATCAATGTGTGGACCAAATATCCAGAGAGTGCACATGATGCCTACATCTTCCGCTCCAGTATAAAAAATGGGCGGTTCCAGAATGGGAGATATGGGAATTGCCTACTCATTGGTAAGGAAAGCCGAAATGTTCATCATATTAACTAAGAAGTTGTAATGTATGGCATAATAGCCATCTCTGTGTTTGTCCAACATATAGACAATGATGTTCCATTGTGTCATTTCCTCACTAATCCGGCAATGTTAGTAGCAAAATAATAACTGTAAGAAGAATTGTGCCAACTCACACTGTGTGAATGGACAGAACAACATAATCTACACTGGTTAGCCAATCAATACACAAATCATGTGGTACACAAGTAAAGTCAATATGAGTACAAAGCTTACATATTAGCTAAGTGTGAGATGAGTGTATGTTCATTGGTGTACCTGTCTGGGTATTAGATAAAGTTCCACTCAAATAATGGTTTATGAACAAATCTTGTGTTCTATAGTAAATGTGTGACACATAGCCATAAACTTGTATGTTAACTAAAGAATCTGGAGCAATACCAGAAAATGTTATTGCAAATACCATTTGTGTCATGCAATGTAAGTGTAATCCCAACACATGTAAAATATCAATTTCTGGTACATATGGGATAGCAACCGTACAAAGTACACATATGTCTCAGCAATTCCTACAGTCTAGGTCCAAATATACACATAGTTATCAACCCACATTGACATACTTCAACAGTTTGATAGATGACCTGTTTTGTGTCGCAAGTTGGCAACATTACCTGCGTCTGAGTTCATTCATGTAAAACTCACAAAGTCAATCAATATGCTGTCAGATATGACATATACCAGTAACTAACATAAGACAAAATGTAACCAGGGTAAGGTATCATAGTGTACTCAGGATCCCAATCTCAATGCCACATCAATGATGTCATAATCAAGCTTATAAGTAGTGAATAACCTACAAGTCAAACTCACACACATACATGTGAAATGCTAAAGGGTTGTGTCCAGGTCTGTAATAGAAAGTTACTTGTATCTACATCAGTTTGTCCCTTATAAAAACGGCCTACATTCTCATACCTATATGTCAATCTAAGACCACCATGACACCTTGCCCTCCAAAAGCATTATCTTTTGGTTCAATTAATCAATCAATCAAAGCCATTAACAGAGCGTGCAGCTGCCTCCATTGAGGCATACCGGCGCTAAAAGCGAGAATGAAGAAAAGACCAACCAGCTAATCTACGCCTGACTGAAGAGCCGAGTTTTTAAGTCCTTCCTGAATCCCTGTTCTGTCTCAACCAAGCGTAGCTGGATTGGCAGAGCATTCCAAAGCTTAGCCATTTTTACTGAGAAGACCTGCCACCTGGTCGAGTTTTGGCAAATCTTAGAATGCGAAGATGATTAGATATCAGGGTTCGCTCCTGGTGTAATAGGCTGAGCCTCTGTCTGAGATAAAGTGGCCCTGTGCCCCTTTATGGCTCTGAAGGCCAAATATCAGGGCCTTGAACTTGATCCTCTTGGCCACAGGGAGCCAGTGAAGCTGCCTCAGATGGAGGGAGATATGGTGGCGAAACGGGACCCGTCAGAGGATCCTCGCCACTGTGTTCTGAATTATCTGCAATCTGTTAATCATATAAACTGGAAGACCCAGGTATAGGCTATTGGCGTAATCCAAATACGAGGTCACCAATGAATGGGCAATGATCTTGTGGCTCTCTTCTGGGAGAAAGCGCAATAGCTCCCTGATAGATCTTAACTTTATAAAACAAGATGAGGAAATCTGACGAATTTGAGCCGTAAAGGAAAGATCGGTATCCAACCTGATTCCCAGGTTTCTGACTAAGGCGACCGGAGTTGGCGGAGGATTCAGCTCCACAGGCCACCAAAGATTGGATGAAGGGGGTGTCACCTGACTGAAAAACAGAACCTCAGTCTGTGTTTAGTTTCAGGAAATTGCTGTTCATCCATTTAGATATATCTTTCAGGCACTCTTTGAAATTATGGAAGGCCACTACGGAATGTTCTCTAAAAGAGAACACTAGTTGCATATCATCAGCATTGGAAACCACCTTCACACCCCAAGATTCAATGAGAGTGGCCAAAGGGGCTAAATATAGATTAAAAATCAACTGGCTTAGGGCCGAACCCTGTGGCACTCCACAGACCAGCGGTTGGATAAAGATGAAAAAGGTCGAGGAAGACCCCCTGGGATCGGTTTTCTAAGAAAGACCACAGCCAGGATAGCTCCGTCCCCTGAAAGCCGAGATGACTTAATCTCTTCAACAGGGTAGGATGAGTTACCGTATCAAACGCTGCCGACAGATCTAATAGTACTACCATGGCAGATGCGCCACCATCTAGCGTCTCTCTGACTGTTTCAGAAACTTCCAATAATGCGATCTCCGTGCTGTATCCAGTTTGGAAGCCGGAATGAAAGTCATGCAGCAGCCCATGGCTTCTACAAAAAAACTGTTGCTGAACCAACTTCTCTAGGATTTTTGCGGGTGCTGATAGCAGAGAAATGGGCCTGAAATTGCTAAGCACTCCCAGATCTGCGTTGGGCTTTTTGAGCAGTGGCAGCAGGAACGCCTGTTTCCATACTGCCGGAAAAATGATGGATTTCTAAGAGGAATTCCAATTTTGATTCAATATTTGATTTACACAAGAAGCAATTAATCTAAAAATTGAGGTGGGCAAGGAACCCCGGTGAGCCAGATTTACACTTCAAGAGTTCCTCAAGTGAGTCCTCTACAGATATTGGAAGAAATTCCGAAAAGGAGGCATGGGTATTGTTAAGAGATGGTTGCTGGTTGTCATCAAGTACAGCTTCTGGCGGGAACAAGGAGTAAAGTTTTTGAATTCTTTCCTCAAAAAATCCGAAAGGCTCGTGCAGAGCGAAGGAGGAATGCAAGGTGCTATCCATCACCTCCGGAGTGGTAAAAGATTTTATGATATTAAAAATGTCTTTAGAGGAGTTCTCCAAATTCTGAATGCGCCTCACGAAATATTCTCTCATCTTAAGTTGCATCAGTTTGCGAAATTTTTTCAGAACCTCCATGTAGGCGCTTTTTGCTGCGGGATTGTATGACTTTCTATAGCTGCGCTCCAGCCTCTTACAGAGGCTTTTCTCTGCTCTATGTTCCGCCGAGAACAAGGGACCAATGGGTTAGCTTGATTAGTTGTGACTGTTTTTAGAGGGGTGATTGTGTCCAATGCATTTGTGATCCATAAGTTGAATCGGGTCTAATCACTATCGGGGTTGCCTGTCAGAGATGGCAAGGCTGCTTGAAGGGCAGGCCCAAAGGTCTCCTTCGTAACTTTCCTCCAGCACCTCCTTTTTTAAGAGGTTTTGCAGTTTATCGATAGATTGCCCTCAAGACTAAAACTGAACGGTACAAGAAAGTGATCCGTCCATGTCAAGCATAAAGGGGCCTCTGTTCTCATACTATAGATATTTGAAAAGATTAAGTTCAGTGTATGGCCCACACTATGAGTCATGGAGGCTTCTGACTGAGTTAGGTTAGGGCCTTCTAAGGTCAGAATTAGCTGGGAAGTCTGAGGGCAATTTGGTATATCGACATGCAAGTTAAAATCTCCCAGGACTGTAAAACTGCAACTATTAGGGCAATATGATGGCCTATAGAGCAGCAAGCCAGCAAAGGAAAATGAGGGTGTGACTTGATACAAAAGATCAAGCCCTCAATATTACCAGTTTAGCCCAGCCTAGAGGTAGAAACCTCCCACATGCCCCACAGGACAATGGCAACGCCACCCCCCGCCCTGTCTCCAATATCCGGGGGGGGGGGGGATAGCCACGGCCAGATCAGGTTTGGAACCTTCCTTCAACCAAGTTTCTGTAAGAAACATTAGGTCCCAGGTATTGTCCGATAAGGCGAGCCAGATGTCAGCTGCATGTTTAGGAAGAGACCTGCAGTTGATGAGGCAGGCTCTGACATTTGCTTTTCCATTTGGGGATTCCGGAAGCGGCACATGTCCCCCCTCGGCCCCTACTGGTGCACCTAGATTAAAGCCACAGGCCTTACATCGGTAATCAGCGCTCCCAGCCCCTAGGTCTAATCGTGTATTACCCAAGCAAGGGTCACATTTCAAGGACAAAAGTATTTCTTTGGGCCACTTACTGTTCCGTTCATTTAAAATGTGGGCAGCGTGGCTGCCACTGGTGTGGTTGACCACAAAATATATAATGATCCATGTCACATGTTGGAAATTCACTAAGCAAATAACAAAGCTAAATTAAGTGAATAAATCAAAGACTGTGCTAATGTCATTTGGGCAAGCAACGACATCAGAGGTGTCAAACATACCACACAATGACAGTGATGTCTCTGTAATAATGTGCAAAATTGTTTACTGTTGGATTATTGTACTTTCATGTGACCAAAGATATGGGCTGCAGCCATGGGTCATGACCCCATTCACCGATCGCTAGATGGAGGCTGAAAAATGGAATATAACACAGCACACAGCAAGACAAGAAATGTTGTGGAGAGGACTTTTAGAGCCCTAAAGTCCAGGTTCAGATGTCTGTATATGCCAAGGGGAAGACTGTTGTACTCCCTCCTATGGTCTGCAAACAAATCCTCATCTGTGCCATATTGCACAACATCTGTGTAAAAATAAATCTCCAGTGGGACTATGAGCCACTACACACAGAGGAAATGGAAGAGGATGAAGACAACGAAGAAGACATCCAGAACACACTCACTGGTCGGCAGAGACGTGATCAGATTGTTGCTAATTTCTTTAGCTAAACTATATCACTTGATGGTAAAACAGACAGAAATATATCAACCTATCAACATAGAAATACATTTTTAAACTCATTAATTGTGTTGCCTCTGTGAAAGTCAATGTAAAAATCAAATTACTCACATCTTCTCAACTAGATGTAGGCCTCAACATGTAACAATCAACATGAGCTGTTGAGCAACATGAGATCATAACTCAAAACAATAAATCAATCAAAGCAGTAAGTTGATGTGATGCAGTGTACTGCATGAAAGGGACAGGGCAGGATTGCCACATAACTACATCTTAATTGTCCATTACTGCCCTCACACACTTAAGCAGTGCAGTGCAGCACAACTAGCAGTCTTGCTGTATTCTGCAGCAGCAAGGTATGTTTCATATGGTACTCAGTGACTGATGGCACATAAATCTCCCAAAATGTCACTACCTGAGGCAAACCCCTCATTGTCATGTGTCTCACCAATGAACAAGCAAGCAGAATGGCAGCACTTTGCAGGAGCACATTTTATTGCAGAGACCATCACAGATCGTGAGTGACAGTTGTCATGAACAAAGGCCTAGTCCCAGGTGTAGATATTATAATGTCATGTGTAAAGAAGTCATACATGCATGGGTTTTGAGCCACTTAACACTACACACGTGACACCTTTCTGAAGCAGATTGATGTAAATACCACATCTGTCCATAGTTGACAAAATACATATTATGCTTTGCACAGCAATGCGATTAGGATCAAAGGCCTGTAACAGAAAACTATAAACAGATGAGCTTGCAATGTGTGGCATTAACTAGATAAGAAAGACAATGGAGATGTTTTTGCAACCATCACATCACCTCAAGTATACTGAAATGGTAGAAATGTGGTGTCCATGTCAAAAGTTAAGCACAAATGTATATGAACATAAACATTTTCGTTGAATATGGTGCAACAGAGATGGTGGGTATGAAACTACCCCTTCATGGTAGGAGTATGGTACCCCTGCCCTGAGTGTACAACTGCGTAGTTGTGTGGCTCACCACTCTGATATATACGCAAAGGGGAACATAGAATGTGCATGTGTGCCATGACATAGGCCTGTGTCAAGGATTGCAGTCTGCTTGGACCAAGGGTGCCACACAAACACCTGCTCTCATAATTGATGTACACTACAACCTTTGCCAGGATTAAGACAAAGTTAAAGTGGGGTGGAGCATGTTGTGTAGTAAACAGTAGTAGTGTAAATTACCATCCTTCCTTGGTTCTCTGCACTGAGGCGTACTGGCTTACTCACCTCTTCAAAAGGTATGTTGCTGTGTGTTACACTGACCCCTGCCCAACATAAGGTTGACCATGAAATGTGTGCATGATAAAACCATGTACAGATTGCATGTGCCTGTACAAGACATACACAGCACAGGTTCAAATATGGAACAGTGCGCACATGGTTAATGTGTGTGTGCAGGTAGTGTGTGATCCCTGTGAGACACTCTAGTACAGTTCAAAGTGAGTGTAGAACCAAACAGTGTATGGTGACTGAGTGAGTATGCTGTATGTCATTATGCTGGTCATAGCCTGATACATGTGCATCACAGTGTTGGTCCCCGAATGTCCTGTAACTGTACACTGAGGTGCATAATCAGAGCAGGGTCACACAGTGCAGCGTAGCACATCACCTAAATGCACCTCTATGCGTGAAAGCAAAAGGGTAGGAATGTGCAGTATTTCATAGAATACAACACATCCCTGCCTTTTTCCCTGCACCAGAGCCGTTTTGGCTGCCTAGCGCCAACGCAGGCACAATTGCACCATGGTGCAAGGGTGCTTGTGTCACATGTATTTGTGTATGAAGGGGCACCTTCCTACAAAATAACAAATCCTGAGAGACATATTCCTACTTCTACATGTGCTGCATAATCCAGCATACATTGAAAGAGGTAGTAACTAGAACAATCAAAGTGAATACCCCTTGTTAGGCCTCTACTGTTAAGGTGTATCTTTCTGGTGCATTACCAGGTTTCCTAGGTCTGGTAAGTCTGGAAATGCATCTAGAACCATTGGAGTTGCATGGGGGGACACATGCAACAGCTACGGACCCTCTACCTGGGGCATAGTACACAAAGCAGTGTTTTGTGATGCATTGTTTCACTCGAGATTCATGATCCCACTCAGAGCTATGTAAGGTGGCCTTGGGTAGCACCACAAATATCATATTAGAGTTGTGTTGCGCATGTTCCATGTTGCGTTATGCCAGCACCACACAACTCGGGTAATACATATACCCCTGAGTGCAGAAGTGGCTGCGCCTCTACATGACATGGAGGACCTTGGCTAGCTTTGTGTGTAAGACATGGTTGCCGGTCAAAACATAGGAATAATTGAATTACACCAGATGGAGTTTGACAGTACATCAAAGCTGCAACTTGGGTGGTAAATACACTATAGTATGGGGGAGCCACCCTGTCTTTTTGCTTCCCTAAGTGTATTTTTCATCTGTGACACATCAAAAGGAAGGGTTCATGACACATTACGGGAAGAGGGAGGTTGGGCTTAATAGGGAATCAAATGGAGTGGCCCATAGGCCACATGATAACTCTTCACATGCACATATGACTGTAGAGGGCATCCAGGTATGTACCCTGGTAATGCCTGTCCAATCTGATGTGTGATCATATAGCTCTTGATTCCTGCTTTGCTGTGCTGCCATGTGGCCTGTTGATCCACTGATTGGGTGATAAAGACTGCACATGCATTCCTTTAACTCAGACTGGCTCCATGTGCATTTTGCTGGGCATCCTGTCATGAAGTCACAGGCACATGGAAGACTTCCAACTATCCTTCTTCATCACATGGGCCCTGCCCTCTGTCACACAGACCTGCCAAGAGTTGCCATCCCACTCCTGGACCAATGGAAGTCATCCTAAGGTGTGTGATCCAGCATAACCCAGGGCTCTGCAGTAAATCTAGAGCATCATCCCTGTTGCATGGGTCAGATTCCGCGCATTGCACTAGTTGCACGGGTCCGAACCCACGCATTGCTGCCATTGCATGGAACTGACTGTACTTCAGAAGTGCTACTGCACAGTGTATCCATCATGCAATGTCCATTTGCGTAGCCATGTGTCAGAAAAATCGACTCGGAAAATTGCAGGAGACACCCAGGAACTTGCACAATGGGTGTGCCAGGCTGCTTACTAGGAAGTGTGAAAGGTAGTTTCACTTTATTTTACAGTTTGTTAGTCTGTTCTGGGTGTTGGAGGTGTTTTAGAGTCAGGTTGGTGTTTTGGTGGGAGTTTTTGGTCTTGTTGGTGTCTGATCTGTTCCTGTTTTGTGTGAATTGTATATCTTTTGTGTCTTTTTGTATAGTATTGTATTAGTTTTTGTCTTTGTATTGTTGTGTGCTAGGGTTTAGGGGTAGGTAAAAGTTTAAAGGATATGTTTGGGGTGTTGGATGTCAGGGAGATATAGGGACATATCTGGAAGGGGTAAGGCAAGGACTTTTCAGAGGAAGAGTTTGGGGGCCTCCTATGGCTCATTGTCTCCTATCTGCCCATGATGCTGGCCTCTGGGGGTAGGGTCAGCCAGGAGTACTTGCCCAGGGACCAGAAGGACAAGTGAGAGCATGTGCATTGACACCTTACCAAGTATTTTGGAGTGGATCACCCTGTCACTCAAATAAAACACAGGTGGGCTGACGTTGTTTCACAGGAGGCTGATCTTGTGGACCTGCTTGGACTGGAGATCGGAGGCGCCATAGGTATGTATGTATGTACCATCTGCATGTAGTAAATTAGCTATAGCAGTCATGCAAAATCTAAACATTAAAATGACCTATTTGAAATTTTGTAGTTTCACATTGCATCATGCAACTTGCATCATGTGCATTGCAATGAATAAAGTGAAACTTTTGAAGCAACATAAGGGCTATTTGTGTGCCACGGATTGGCTACATATAGCCAGCATAAAGCAAAGTCGAGCCAATTGTTGCGTCAGGGGCATAATACAGGCCCCCGCAGCCCCCGCCGTGCGGTGGGGCCCCCGAGCTGCAGGGGCACCCTCAGTACAGTACATTCGCCCGAGAGTTCCTGCTAAAGTTCAGAGCGGTGGCCCCTCCATGCATCTTGCAGGGGGGCCCCCTCAAATATCATTACGCCACTGTGTTGCATTGCCATACCCTGGCCCAAAGGGCTAGTAAAATGGTTGTGGGAGGTAGTATAGATTGAACACGCATGGAGTTGTAAGCATTCCCTGATTTAACATACGTAAATGACCAGGGAATGCTCCAAAAATGTCAGTGTTCCACAGTTGATGGCTAAGTAGGAAATACATGTGCCATCTCTATTCATGTTTAACGTTCCATGTGTGCTGCATTGTGCAGCTCACATACACAGATCAATATGCCTCTGACAAATGTAAGTGTGCAGGAATGTGGGCCTTGCAGGGCAAAACAAAACAAAAATGCTTACAAGGCATGCACTCTTGAACCATGTTGCAAGGTAGCATGCATTGCCGCTAGTCCACCAGCGCCATCATAACTCTGATATGGCCTTTACATTGTCACTTACGGTGTAGACCTGCCATTTCCCAACACAGCACTAGTTTGGTCCGCCTAGGGCCAATGGTGTCACCCATGAGTTTTGGTGCAAGGGGGCCAGAAATGATGCTGACCAGCAGTACTGAAAACATCATATGTCCGAACCGTGCATCAGGCATGTAATGATAGATACCTCTGACCTTCAACATCAAGCCAGCTTAGCCCTGAAAGGTGACTAGCCAGTGGTGCTCGCATAGGGCGTGCTGCGGGGCGGGGGGTGGCAGGGTGGGGGGGGGTAGTAAACTCGGACATACGACGGAACGGAGGAACGTAATAATTACTTTCCTCCGTTCCGTCGTATGTCCGAGTTACTACCCCCACCCTGCCCCTCCCCGCCCCGCAGCACGCCCTATGCGAGCCGCCACTGTGACTAGCTGCATCCCATTTTAATGCAATGTATACATATGTGTATCAAGAGAATTGAATATATTTAAACACTGGGTTGACATAGTATTAATTATGTAATTTTGGCCATTTGTAAGTGCACTATTTACAATGCAATGTCCAAATCTTTGCTTCTAGGTGGACATCTCCCATTCAACCAGGATGAGGTTGACAGCTTCTGGACCCCAATGCAACCATTAACTGTACTAAGTGCATGGATGTAGCTTATTGACATCTGTGTGTCATTCATGTGATTTATAACATTGTGATGTGCATTGGTAGGTATAAATCACCTGCAACCTATTTACAGTCAGTGTACCAATGCAACAGAACTTGGCCATAGATTAATTTGGAATTGACAAGGAGGCATGTCACTGTGAATATAGGGGCAATGTAAGTACGCCCACAGGATACATTCATGTTTACATTTGTGGTGATGTTAGAATATGCATTTGGCACGTAAACCATCATCTGGTGCATGATCTGCAGATGTTCAACAAAATCAATTTTGGTTGTAACAAATTGTGTTTCAACAGATGTAGCAGAAAAGTTAAATTAATGTTGCGAAGCTTGCCGGGCAGGTTTCTGTTGCATATGTCCATACTTATGTATGACACAGATGCTGATGATGTGCAATGAGTATACACAGATACTGTTACCAAGTGTAAACAGGACCTATCATGAAATCAGAGTTATACAAAATGTGTGTCAATATGCCACATATATTCCTTCATCATGCAGCATAATATGCTCGTACATCCGCATACATTTGACCTCTCCTGCAACATAATTCCAGTGTTATTGACCATTCATGTGTCTAAGGATACCTGATGTTTAATACTTAAAATGATTGTTGACATATATATGTCACTGTAGCTGTGTATCAAATCAAACGTCTAATTGTTACATCATATAGAAGAGTGTCAGCAGGGTAACAATCACAATCTAAATATTTTTACTATGATACATGCTGTGAATGTTGTGGTGATAGGGCCAAGTATCAACAAACCATGGATTTGACCTATGACAGAAAACAAAAGACATGTCAACATGTGTTTCTGTAAAGGTGTTAATACATTCTCCAAGGAGTTAAAAATCTTAATTTACTTAACTTACCCCAAGGCATGGCTGTTGTAATCCAGCCTCAAGGGTATCAGAGCCTCCCTCAGAGTGGTCCATGTCATCACTATGTGAAATTGTGTGACAGAGGAACATTTACATTGATGGCCTGGATGGTCTAGGGATGTAGGTCTGCAACTTGAGGTAGCCATGGTGTAGTACAAATGGTCATCAGAATGCCTAACTGATCCACATTGTGAGTGTGGAGGTACTCATGGCAGGGTTCTGGTTCTCTTGCTTTGCAGGTTTTAACTGGATGACAGCTTTCATATGTCTGTGTAACATGTATATTTTGGAGCACATTGTGCTAATGTAATTGCTGTAAAACCTATGGAGTACCAGTCGGCTCAATGCGTGTATTCAGTCAATTTGCATGGTGTGGGAAGCTGGATGAATGCACTAGCCTGAACATGTATTGGCTTTGACATGCCAACATCATGCCCCATATATCCCCTATGTTCCATTTCTGGCGTGCATTCATACAATGCAAGGTATAAAGTAATATTGCTGCACTGTGTAAAAGTTCACATGCAGGAAAGCACTGTGTTAGCAGCATACAGACCATTACACTGCTCACCTACTGGTGGGCTAAGTTAGACTGGCTACCATCAATGCAGTCAATCTGCATCATGGTTCAAGGGTTCCTGCATAATACACCACAAAGTTATTGTACAGATGAGTCCTCTAGCATGCATACACACACTACTGAGATGCATTGTCACATTTTAAAATGTGTGCTGACTAATGCAGCCATAGGATAATGAGTGTCCAGAAATATGTTTAAGTAAAGCTCAACATGCTATTGCTACAAGTGTATACCAGAAGCTATATGTCAGATTTCCGTGCATTTGCCTGAGGGTAAATTGGTGAAATGTACCCCAGTAATGATTTTCAGGAGGTAGTTACCAACTCCCAACCTTATATTGGCTACCTGACACTGAGTAAATTAATTCAGCAATGTGTGCTGCCTTGAGTAACTCCAGATGGGTTATGCAAAGCATAGGCACACTACCTGGACTGGCTTACCTTCTCAACTTTCACGTGTGCTGTTGAGCAAGTTCAGCCTACTTGTATGATGCAATACCAACACCCAAAGTTTCAATATATGGACCATGAGTCAAATTTCCAAACAAGACATCATCATGATGGTGGTGACTCACTGTTCAGAATGATATGGTTATAATCATATTGTGACTACATTTCCATATTGTACACCTACACTGACTACACTTGACTCAGTTTGCCTTGTTCGAGTAGGAGATGTCTTTGTACAGAAGTGATTGTGTCCATATCTCTATCTCATAATTTTGTGTTGGCCTGGACATCCACATATGATTTTACACAATGTCAGCCTATTTTCGAACACATCATCTACATTTACAACTTAAGCTGATATCTATTTCCTTTAACTCCCTAGATAATATGACAGCTGACAAGGAGAAAACTTTAAATTGAGGAAAGAATGCAACCACCACATCCGCCACATAGCGAAGGTGATCAGAAAGATTGACATTCTGTATGAAAGGGCCAAGCAGCGGGGTCCTGGAACAACATCTGATGTTGAGAAAGTACAGAAGAGTGTCCAACAGCAGCAGAAGTTACCCCAATCACAGGCCACAGCCAGACCATCTACTGCCTCCCTACAGCCAATCACAAGGCCCAGGAGGCTCAGATGTCCGAGAGGATCACTTTTCATGTACTGCATTTTCAGGGAATTGCATAAGATTCATAGGAGGATGCATGACATCGAGCAAGAGCAGGCCAGCCTGCGTGAACTCATGGGAAATGTGCATGAGGCCATGGTGCAGATGTCAGCACTGTTATAAGACTCTTCCTCTGAACATTCCCCATTCACTTTTCTCTAAGGGGTCAATTCCGATCTCGGTCGGAAGGCCTCCGAATCGGATTCGGCTTCACCGGATCCGAGTCGGAGGCTTTGTTTCCGACCGAGTCGTACAGAGGCCTGGACGCCCAAGTATGATGCGAATGAACGCGAAATCGCCGACCGAATCGTTTCCGGGTCCGAACCGCTCCGTGTGACTCGCTCGCACTCGATTCATAACGAGCAATGGAGACGTTTTACGACCGAGCCAGTACGATGCACGATCCGGACAGCCGGATCGAGTTGGAGTCTCCGGGACAAAAAGGCTCCGGGAAGCGGACTTCGGGGGTCCGTGCCGGACCCCTTTGCCCGTAGCCTTACGAGTCAGACACAGGGGTGACCCAAGGGTCCCCCTACACATGCATGTACGGTGCGGGCATGAGCGAGGCGTCCCCGCGATAGGGGGCACACTTCTCCAAGACGTGCTATTTTCACAATGGGAGTCTATGTACGCGTCGTACAACAGGCTCCCATTGACTTCAATGGGGCTCCGAGCGACACGAGTCTGTCAGCACTCGATTGCATCGTACTCGCTCGCTCGGAGCCAAGGGGTACGAATCGGTCGGATATCGCTCCGGGATCGTGTCGGACGGAACGGTTTCCGACCAGGATCGGAATCGGCCCCTAAATGTTGTATGTTTTATACTGTTATTAGGCATAGTGTTAGTTAGGGTTAAGTATAGGTACAGTGTAGTTAGGTATTAGTTTTTAGAAATTATAGTAGGTATTTGTTTTTAAGTAAGTTTTTATACTCTTAGGTTTTTAAGTTGTCTGGCTCTTATGGAAAATATGTGTGTACAGTGTACAATAAATGTAACTTTTGGCTGCACCCCTACTCAACACATATGAGGCTGCTCAGGGGCAGAGGTACACATTTACCCTAGTTATCACAGGGTAGAAATATTCACCATTTATCAGTTGATACAGGGCCCAGACAAGAAGCCCTTGCATTTCTTGCTTACTGACAATCAACGTATTGGATGGGGCTTGTGCATCCTTGTGGGGCACAGGTATGATGCTAATTCTTGAGGAGTACGGACATGAGTATCTGGCTATTATTAGTACATCCATGCAAATATATGTACTGTAGAATCTCTTCAGTGTGAGCATTAAGGTTATCATATTAGGGTAATCACGTTGTTATGTTCAGTAAGCTAGATATATGTGGATGGGTGGAACAGTGTTATGGCCTTACATGCATCACGCATCCCATTTATAGCAGGTACGTATTTGTGTGTTAAGAAAGAGTTCCTCACTGTGTGTCATTCAAGCAACTGCAGCTTGTTGTCACACTCTGACATTCGATTGGGAGACAACACATTCCTCATTATGCCATTGCAGTGGCCGTACTTGTTGTAGGAGCATATCCTAAGTCATCTGTGCAAGTGACTCTAGCTTACTCTTCTTGAGATGCAAATAAGTTGGTTATAAATGTACACTTCCACCATGGTATATGTAGTCCTTTCTTCACACATACACATACAATACTTTTTGTGGTTTTGGACAAATTAGTGTTTAAGAATGAATTTTATAAGAGATTGTAAGTCCCACACATTGCTTATTGGGTGTTTAGATGTTTAATGTTGGGAAACATCAACACTTACTGAAAGCTTAGATGACCAGACAGAGTCCATTTAGGAGACATGTCATGTGACATGTGGAGGTAAGGAGTATTTTAGTGAGGAGGTAAATATTGCTATTATGGAAGGTATGGTTGTTTCAAAGTTCACAAGTGGATAAGATCAACATGTGAACAAACAAAAAGTCCAGTACTGGGTGACAAAGGAGTTGGCATGATGATAAATACAGGACCACTATGAAACTGGCCAGGAGGCACTGACAAATGTAATCGGGCAGATCGCCGGTGAAACCTGGCAAAGTCCACATCTTCCTCCTCTGATGTGTGTTGCCTCCCCTGAAGTTGGTGGTTTTTGTATGGGACGCATATGAGGCACACACACATCAGGGGCAGAAGGTGTGACTCCCCTGTCCCCATCAGCATTCATCAGTGCCAGTAAGGTAGCCTGGAAATGCCTGTCAATTGTCTGGTGGCTTGCCAGCAAAGCAAGAAAGTTGCTGTTTAGGGCACCCATTGTTGACATAAAGGAGTACAACTTGAGTTCCAGAGATTCCATGATGTTACGGATTGCCTCCAACTGGATGGCAACTTCACTGGTGTCAGATGTAGAGGGCTGCTGTTGCTCCCTCTGCACCATGACACCAGCAAAATCAGCCAGGGACTCATCCTTCCCATGTAGCCAAGTGTAGGTGTCTCTAATTGCCTTAGTCATATCCTTATTAGGACTCAGACACCTACGGACTCCTTCTAGGGTGCCCGATAGCTCTCCATCCCCGCCTGCACCTTATCAAACATTCGCTTCTGGAGTCCTACCACTCACTGTTGGAATACAACTTTGGGGTCCTCGGAGTCCTCAGCTGGGATTGGACTGCTGGATGGGGCATGTCCTGTAAGTGATGGTTCCTCTGGAGACCCTGCAACACCGTCTGCACTTACTACGGTTGGAGGAGGAGATTCAATGGAGTCCAGGAGTTGTTGGAATACGTAGTCGTCTGGGGGGGCAGAATGGCATCACTAATAGGTTGGTCATCAAGGACAGGCAGCTGCACAGGAGGTGTTGTTTATCCCTCTGCAATGAGATGGACATATGTCTGTAATGATCCATGATAGGTGTAGGCATACGTGCTTTAGGAGACAATCAGACTGTTGTTATTATTCACTGTCAAGTACACAGAGATATGTAGAAAATATGTTACTAGAAGTACATGTGGGCATGTAACACTATGGTTGCCTTTCACATGGAAATATATTTACATTGTTCACATAACCATTGTTTAACAAGGGGGCCAATTTGTGTAATGGCACACACCGCAGAGCAGCTAGGCAGCTAGCTGGCATGTCCTGCCTGAAAGGGTGAGTGCAGATAAGGGCCCCGTTTCACATATTTATTTTGTTTATCCTATTTTTTGGCTACAGTGATATTACATTAACTTATTGACACCAGTGCTGAGATCATTGCTGCATGTCACCAGGGTGCCTGCATTACCTCTAGCCATCAGTTAGCCCACAGCACTGACCAAGTAATTTTGTAATCCTGCACTCTGCCTTTCACACAGTACAACACACCAATCTGGCTTGCATGCAATTTGTGCTATATGGCTGCCTGGGGGTCATATTTGGCCCACATACACACAACTCTACACAGTAGACAACCTTGCTACACAGCAAGAATGGGTAAGGGTATGTATTTACCATAAATCTTTCTTGTGTGGTATCCAACCAACTGTTTCCTATCATACACAGTCATCTCCAGAGTTCAGAACATTAGGTACTGAGAACTGTCTCTGATGGGGATGCCCACCATCACACTTGGATTTATGCAACAGCTCATGCACACTCCATTTCCTCAGAACCCAAGCTGCCCATCTTCAGAGTTGGGCAAATGTCTTCACTCGGTTCCACTCACTTGTACTTGTACATGACTACTCTGGCAATCATCATTCAGACCTAGGGACTCAACTTCTTCTCACACACTGATAACACCCATATCATACAATGATTCTCAGGAGACATCAAGACCGCCAACACTTTTTACATTATGCATTTTTCCAACATACCTACCTGTATGTGAGAGTTATGGATCATACTCCACCTCACAAGGTAGTAATGAGGATATTCTGTCACATGTACCCATCCTGGTTGGCCACATAATAGGCCCAAATACCTCACCCCCCAACCATCCTAGAATCCTGCCCATCATCCTGGACACCTACCTCACCTCGACATTTCACAATTCCCTGTTTCACATCCACCGGCTTTCAAATATGTTCCACAGTCAGACTTGTCTTCTTATGGCTTCCTCCTAATACCTGGGACATCATCGTCCAGGCCCTCAGGACATGTAGACTGTGGTACACCCGGGGCATATTATCAAGAAACGGCGTTAAAATTATCGCCGTTTTAGCGGCAGAAAACTGCCGCTAAAGCGGCGATAATGGTCTTGATAATATGCCCTTGAGAATTCCAATAGAAGCCCATGTTCTGGTGTCAACATGGGCTTCTATTGGAATTCTCAAGGGCATATTATCAAGACCATTATCGCCGCTTTAGCGGCAGTTTTCTTCCGCTAAACCGGCGATAATTTTAACGCCGTTCTTGATAATATGCCCCACCCATTCCTTCTACTAGAGCATCTCTGCACAGCTGCTACATAAGTGGTGAACTATCATACACAGCTGTGCCTGACTATCACTCAGCCTACCTTGCAGCACACACATCACACCTCACCTCCTTGAGATACCATGGCTGCCCCTTCTGTGACACTGCCAGTACAATGTGCTTAGCCATACCTATAAGGCACTACATTACCAGGGGCCCATCTAGCTCACAGACCATCTACACTTCAAACACACAACCATAGACCTCTGCTGTCCATCACTTGCATTCTCCTCCACCCCCAATATCAATTTGAGCAAGACAGGAGGTAAGGTGGTCTCTTACATGACAGGCAACTTCACATTCAGCAGATGAGGACAACTCCATGCAAAATGGTTTAGCGCTAGTCACTGTACACCTGACTCTTCCACATGATCCTACTAAGCACCTGGATCCCCTCTCAGATGAGGAGTTTACCCTCTGGCACACCTCATTCCATTCCATTCCACTGTTGGCTGCCTGGCACCTAGACAAGCACACTTGCTTCATGGTGCAAGGGGGCCTGCATTTTCACTGACATATCTTCAAAGTTTCCAAGGTCCATGCATGATGTGCTGCTCCAGTTCAGGATTTTTGCTTGGTATTGTGGGACTTGTAGACCTGGTCAATCATGTTGTGCATTACACTACAAGTTCCAGGATTCAAAGGACAACCTGGACGAGGTCAGCACATCACACATGGACCTGAGAAACCTGGAAGTGCTGGACAGGGCTGAATGAATAATCACTATCCAAGTAAATTACATTTATGTGATGGATGACTTAACATGTGAGACATACCTGCCCTTTCCCCTTGCAAACAGCTCAGTGAAAGTGCAGAAAAGTGTGTTGCTACTCTGCGCTGTATGACAGTTTTGACCATATGGTCCCTTGTTTTGACTTACTCTGTAGTTCTTCCTGGTCCTCAAACCCAGCATTGTCCTGTCCTTCCACTCCTGCCACCAACTCTGTTGTGATAAGTGACACCACCTGCTCCTCCAATGTGTCCAACTCCTCCTAGACATCAGGTCCTCCTTCGGTCCTCATAGCTGCCCTTAGGTTCTTGGCCAGTTTCTCTTTGGTCCTGGACTTATATTCATGCCACTGCTTCTTGCACTCCTCCACTGTCCTTTGTTTTGCCCTACACTGTTGATCTTATCAACTATGGACTGCCAAATGGCTTCCTTCTTCCCTAATGGCAATTTGGAAGTGACAAAGAGAAAGTGTTAATTTTTTGTCATCTCAGAAATTAATTTTTGATTCTCCTTCTCAATGAAATTGCTCTTCCTCTTCCCCTGGTCTGCTGTCTGGTCATCTTGGTTGGGGCTGGGGTTGCAGCCTTCCTGGTTAGTGGATGGTGCTCCCTCCAGTTTTTGAAGTTATTTTTGGTCTGCTGTTCTGTCTTTTAAAATTTGTAAACAAATTTTGATGCTTCATGGCACGCAACTCACTGCTAAGTGATACAATTTTGATTTGCAGCACTTACAAGTGTTTTTCGACACACAAATCAGGTTTGCATCATGTAGGTGGCAGTTGCCTTATGACACGTTGCGTCATTTTTTTCGAGGATGCGTCAGAAGTTTTGACAGCTTCGGAGCTTGCAACACAGTGCAACAAACCAAAAATATGGTGCATCCATAAGTAAGTAAATGGTGATATGAAGCCCAAGTTGTTTTGACGCAATGCTGCCACAATGCTGCGTTGCATCCAAATTCATAAATATGCTGTTGGGTGCCTGACTTTGAGGTTGGGGATGAAATAAAGAAGTGGCTTGAGGCAAATGAAGTCAATCTAAATATGTATAGGATCCCTGAAGAGGATTGCGGAGCTGGCCTTTGGAGGTGATACCTAGCAATGGGAAGGATGCCCTACTTGCCCTAGAGAAGGGGTACAGGATAATATCCCACCATGAAGGAAATCCTTGTCAAGAGATACGGATTCACCTCAGAAGGGTACAGGTTGAGATTCAGGGACAGTCAGAAACTGTCTCACCAGTCCTGGGGAGACTTTGTGGGTTAGTTGTGTAAGGCACTGGAGGATTGGATGAAGGGTAGTGAGGTAAACACCTATGAGGGGCTGTACAAATTGATTGCCAGAAGCTCATGTTCAGCCACTGTTTTCCAAAACTACACCAGCACCTGGTTGAATGTGAGCTTACTGACACCAGGGAGCATACAAAGTAGGCAGACATCTGGGTTAGTACCAGTGTGTCTGGGAAGGCACTGGGGAGTGATCCTAAGGAGGGTGGTTTAGGTTCCCCCAACAGAGTGGGGGGTATACAGTGACCCATGAAGGTTCCAGTATAGGGTGGGGAAAGGGTTCCCATGTCCCTTCTAAGCGCAGGAGGGGAACATTAGATAGGCGAATGCCCAGTGCGCCCCATTTTCAACCCCAGTGCTAAGACTGCTCAAAGGTGGGGCATAGGCAGGGAGAATTGGTCTGTACAAAAAGGCCATCCCCGGGTGGAAGCTCCACAGTGTCAGGGGAGCAGGGTGGGGGTGGCATCCAAGGTGCCCTACCAGTTCCATTTTCTGTGGGTACCACTCCATAGTGGAAGGTGCCGACGTCCAGATGGAGGGGCAGGAGGTGGAAACAGTCCACAGTGGAAGGACCAGAGAGTCTGGGGTTGCCAGCTCTGAGAACAGAGCACCCCAACACTGACCCTGGTAAGGCCACTTCTTACCTGGTAGGGGCTCCCTGCGCTGTCACAGAGGAAGAGGACTGGAGGCCTGCCCCAGGCAGACCCCTGCATCACTCAGACAAAGTGTGTCACCCTTGAGGGGGTAGTGGTTCCGCCCTGGAAGTCCTGGCTCACCAGGCAAATGTTGAGCCTCAGGGTACAGACCCTGGACAGATTGGCCAGTCTCAAATACCACCCCTGAAATGGTGAGAGGTCGAGTGGACGTAGGGTGCAAAGCACTGGGGCTACTGCTCCCCACTCTGAGACACCTCAGAAATCAGAGAACCCTGGATTGCCTGGGGCCTGGCTTTTAACACTGACAGCTGTCAGCGGCCTCTGTTGGTTACTGTCCTTATGGGTAGAGTTTTCCTTGGGTTGGGGACAGAAGACTGATCCAAGGGGTGGAATGGGCCACACCACTTTGTTGGTCATGGTGGTACTGTCTGCCTACTGGGATGCATTTGTGAGCAAGTTAAGGTTCGGTGCTGCACCGATGAGTTCCACAGATGAGGATAAGGGCTCCCCATGGGTCAGTTCAGTAGCTCAGGCGAGTATAGACAGAGGGATCCAACTGAGTTCAGGGAAGTGTAGAACTGACAAGTGTCTCTGCCTTACAGGCCTTTGTCCATCTTATATCGCCTAAGCAGAGAAGCCCATCAAGGTATTGATAAGCCTACCCTGGCTTTCGGCTGGAAGGTGGTTGTATTGGACTTTGCCCTTTCTGCAGGGCCATCCCCAAACTTTGCCCTTGTGATCCACTTTTTGCTGAATTGATTTTTGCTGGCTTTAGGACGCTGTGCACTTTGCCACTGCTACATAGTGTTAAAGTGCTTGCGCTCTCTCCTTAAAACATGGTGGAATTGGCTTATACCCAATTAGCATATTTATTGTATTTATAAGTCCCTAGTAAAGTGGCACCTAATGTGCCTAGGGCCTGTAAATTAAATGCTACTAGTAGGCCTGCAGCGCTGGTTGTGCCACCCACTTAAGTAGCTCTTTAAACATGTCTCAGACCTGCCATTGCTGAGCCTGTGTATGTAGTTTAAACTGCCATTTTGACCTGGCAAAATAAACCTTTTCCCAGGCCCAAACCTTCCTATTAAATACATATGTTACCCCTAGGGAAATCCTGGGACAGACCAGAGGGCAGGGTGCATTGTATTTAAAAGGTAGGACATGCATTTTTAAGCTTTACATGTCCTGGTAGTAAGAAACTCTTAAATTTGTTTTTCACCACTGCAAGGCATCTTTTAACCTTAGGATAACATTGGAGTTGCCCTATTACTTTTTGTAAGTGTAATTTCCAAATGGGAAAAAATAACCAGTTCATGTTTGGTGTCTCTGGAATCACAATTTAAAATCAATATTTGTGGCGAGCTTGGATTTTAAATTGCAATTCTGAAAATGCCACTTTTAGAAAGTTCAAAAACACCAAAAAGCCAGTACTGATACACAATTCTCACATTATTGACAGCGCATTGAATTGAAACAATGCCACCAACGACCTCTTTTTCCGTATGAATTAATCAAAATTTATTCAAAACATCACATATATGAAACAAAATTTGAACAAAAATCAATCTGTTTAAAACTTTATCAATCACCGCATTCCCCACTCACACAACGAACATTTTTGATACATCCTTCACCCGCAACATCTTATCTTTCATACCCCAATCTCTCAAACACTCTCAGAAAATCTTCAGACACCCCTCAATTCAACTTCACACACATTCCAGCATCACCAACCCCTGCCCACATTTAAATATTGAATGATCAAAAAGCATCTTTTCATAAAACAACAGCCAAACAAGAAACAATTGACAAATTAGGAAAAAATCAACACAATTCTTTTACAGAAACTTATACACTTGATTGGCCACACAAGAAGGTTGACGCGTTTCGAACCCCTCCAAATATGGGGTTCTCCTCAGGACCAGAAAGCCGATCTCTGCTTCAAAATCTTCTACTGACCTGCAGAGCAATCTTTTTGTGGCGGCCAGTCGACGACCGACAGCCGTTGTATCATAGGTCTGTATGAATTTCAAAGGTGAGTCCTAAGTTACACTTATCTATTTTTTCTGCCCGCAAGCGACTGGTAATTGGATGTCAAGGTTTGTGTGCTCCTTCGTTCACAATTCCTTCAGAACGAGCCTTTCACTCCTCAATATGCATCTCTCAGCGGGCCGCTGGGGAACGTAGCGGTAACTTTTAGAAAGTTGGCATTTTCTTCCCATAGCCATTTAGTACTTGCAGCCTGGACTTCCACAAATGAAGTGAGCAGGGTGTTTATGTGCTTCTCCAGTATCTCGGAGAGAATGGGCAGCAAAGAGATGGGCCCAGTTGGGCTTCTTTTAACAGGGGGAGCAACATGGCATGCTTCCAGGCTTTGGTAGCTCTTCATGTAAGGAAGAGTTCAGCAGTTCAAGCAGGGAAGACATAAGGTGAGGTCTCAAAGTTCTGTTTGGCTGGGGGAAGAGGATCGAGCAGGGAACCTGCTATAATGGACTGTAATAGGTCCAGAAATCACAATAAGTCTAAGGAGGCAGAGAGTAATTGTGCCAGCAGCTGGCTCATGGCCGAGTGAATGATTTCCTTAAATGAAGACAGACTCAGAGTAGGAGATGAGCTTCTGCTCCTGGGCTCGGGCTCGGGCTTGGCAGTGCTTGCTGTAGCTAGAGCAAGTTGAATATTTGTAACTTTCTCAACAAAATAAACCGCCAGCTCTTTGCATTGGACTTGTGACATGGGGGGCAAGGGGAAGAGGACCGTGTTACTGGGGTCAGACAGGTCTTTGAAGAGTGTTTTCGGGCAGATTTGGGCTTTTTAATTTTTTTCAGAGAGGAAAGAGGCAAGGGCATTTCTACAGTTCATATGGTAATATTTCAGGGCTATTTTATATTTTGATTTACAGTTCTGATCATATAGCTTCCTCCACTACCTTTCAAGTTTCTTACAGAGTTTTTTCCATCCAGGAGGTATGCAATAAACTAAGGGGCAGGGGGGTGCTGCCTGGTCACAGATTTTAATTTGGACAGAAGAATTGCGTTAAGGGAGATTCTGAGGCATTTATCGACCGTGGGCTGATCAAGGTAAATCTGATGTGCCAATTGGGGAGAAGAGTTAGATAAACAAATATTGAGGGAAGGAATGCAGAGCCCAGCCCAGCCCAGTTTTGAGCCATAACTTTAGGACCAGTAGCTGAGGGGCAAAAAGAGGAGTAGTGGGGTATGAAGAAAGGCACTGCAAAATGGTCTGCTTACAATAGTGGCACAGGGAGGTCGGTAATGAGATCAGAGATGTAGGAAAAAATGGGGTCCAACATATGGCCCACCGTGTGGGGGCGGAGTTAATTAAATAGAGATTTTTGGCGACCAGATCTTCTTAAAGAGTTTGACTTAGATTGCAGGTGGCATCTTTGAGATGCATGTTTAGGTCTCCTAAAAGTGTAAAGTTAGCACTATTTAATATATATGGAGAGATTAAGCCAGGAAAAGAAGAGTCCGATAGATGAAAGCGTTGGAGACCGTAAATTTGGGCGTAAGGGGAAGTGAGAAGAAGAGGGCTTTGCAAGCTGGGGAGGGAAGCTCCTCTATTTTACACTGAAAGACATCACACTAGATAATTGCATTGCCGCCTCCTTGCTTAGCTTTGCGGTCCCTTCTAGTAATGCAATAGTTATGTGGTAATGCGCCAATAACATCTGGTAGGGATGCCTTGTGCAGCCAAGTTTCTGTGAGAAACAAGGCATCAGGAGCATTGTCTGAGAGGAAGTCATAGATATATTGTTGATGCCTGGGTAAGGAGTGGCAGTTTAGACTGAAAAAGCAGAAGTCGCTCTTGATCGAGCAGCCTCTATCCAAGGCGTTCTTGCGCTCCACAGCCAGAGTATTGATGCTAGATGCATAAGCTCTGATTGTGGGGGACCCTTAGGGTCGCAAGCAAAGTGGCAGTGTTTGCAAAGGTCACCCCAGGCTGAAGGATCAATCAATGATCGACATGCCTCCGAACAGGCTGGGCGGAGAACTTTTAGCTGGTTAGGAGAGAAGATTTACCTAAAAACCTTTGCTTGGGGCAGGGGTCCTGGCCCCTGCCCCTGGTTGGGCGCAGATAGGTGCAGGTGGGTAATGATACAGAATATTGAGGCAAAAAATTTGAACTACATTAATATCAAGTTGGAAATATCGTGGAATGGAAATATCGAGTGCAAGAATATCGTTTTCAAGAATATCGATTTGAAGGTAAGCAATATCGATTTGAAAAAAATATTGAAGTCATTAATCTCGTTAGCAAAAATATAGTTATTTAAAATATAGATTTTTTAATTAGTGTTAAATATTTTTGTATATATTTTAAATGTATGTAATGTTTTTTTATATAAGTATTGTTTATGTTTTTTAATATATGTGTTACATTTTTAGTAGTTATTACATTTGATTTAATTACATTTTGCGTCTTTTAGTTCCGTATCGGGTTGTGGGTTTATAGGGGAATAGGTTGGGAAGTAACTTAGGGGCCCATTACGATACCCGGCGTAAAAAAATCCGCCAGGCATGGAAGCGGCAAAAATCCGCCCGCACACACCGCCTGAACACCGACCACGCCATTACGATTACACAAACCGAAAACCGCCATCGGCGGAAAAATCACACAAAATACCGCCCGCCAACGTCCGAGTCGGAGTCAAACCGCCCGCCACGGACGGAAACACGCACGACAACACAAAACCGCCCGCCCTCACGGCCGACACACCGCACGTGAAATTACGATCGCACCGACATGAGCGCGGAAAAACCACAAATATACCGCCCGCCAGCGCAAACAACGCCGATGAGAATCGACACGGCAGAAGCCATGGCGCCCACGTACCTGCACAGAAACCATCCGCACACAAAACCAATAGCACACAACATGGCCAACAAGTCCACACAGCAAGGCACGCACAAATACACAAGCACAGTACACATCCCGAAAACACCCCTCGGACAAACAAAAAATACAAAGGCCAGAACCCCAGACACAACACACCTGAAAACAACAGACCATGAGGACACACCCACATAGGTGAGTACAAAAGCAGCACTCCCACAGACCACAACCCCTTGCTACATTGCAAACCAGAGAGGAGAGGAGAGGACACAGTGACACAGCAAGGACAGCAGCACACCACAGAAACGCACACATCACAACCACCACCACCACCACCACCATCCATACACCTGCACCACAAACCCCCTGCACATTACACAACACACACCGCACCAGCACCACAAACACCATGGCACCACAAAGGATGCCCAAGTACACGCCCATTGAGCTGACGGTCATGGTCGACGAGATCATCAAGGTGTACCCACAAATCTATGGGAACATGGTCCAGCACACACCACTAGCCACCAGAAACAGAATGTGGAACCGGATCGTAGACCAGGTCAATGCAGTCGGGACCCTGCCCAGGAACAGAGGTGAAATAAACAAACGTTGGAATGACGTAAAGAGCCTGGTCAAGAAGAAGGAGGGCAAAACAGAGAGCTGGCTGCCGTCACTGGCGGAGGGAATCCCGCGCTCTTTAAGACCTTCAAAGCGTGGGAGGAGAAGGTGCGAGTCGTAATACATCCGGAGATCCTCGCCGGATTAGCAGGGGGAGTGGAGGCTGGTAAGTACAAACTAATGTATACCAGCACACCGCTATGTACTCACATGCGCAACCACCATGCCACAGCTCCCAGGGACAAACACCCCCATGTCCAGCACACAATACACAACACATCACACACACATGCAACAGACACCACCACACACAGCCCAAACCGAACAACTGTAACATACGTGGGGACATGTGTACACTCAGCCAGCCACGTAACCACCAACAGGTCCCCAAATATGCCAGAAGCGCCACAACGAGCACCCACCACACCCATGTGTCCGCCACAGCTGCACTAACCGACAAGTAACAGGTAAGTGGCAGGAACACAAAGTGCAGTGGGTGGGACGGTGGACAGCCCAAGTACAACACACACCAGGCCCCAGTCCCACAGCACAGCAAGGAGGAGCATCCCCCACACCCCACACCCACGTGTCAGCCACCGCAGTGCACAACGACAGCCGAAAGGCAGACATCACGGTCCACAGCAATCGGTGTCAGTGGGTGTCCAGCCACCCCACGACCCACAACACCCCCCACCCCCACAGACCTGCAACATGGAGCACCCCCGCTTAGAGCCATGTGGCATCCAGTACAGTGCACGCACGAACAACTTGCAGGTGGGAAACTGGACAGGGCTGGATTACTGGAGGCATGAGGACCATAACACGACCAACACATGGGACATGTCACGTAGCAGACGAACACGCAGCACCGCCCACCGTCACGAACAAGTGAACAATGTGCACACGGACATGAACAACAGACTCACACCCCACATGACCCATCACAGACATAGCAACACCCAAGGAGCCACGTCTGCATGCACAAGCCACACTGAATATAGTACCACACGGCAGCCACTGTGCAACTCATCACACACAACCGAAACACCATTGAAGTCCTGTCCATGTAGCCCCTACTGCCTGTCAACCACACACCCCACAACTACGCCTATGTAAGACAAACAACACTAGACGCAACAGAGCGGAACAACATAAATGCACACGAACACCACTGAACCCATCAAACACACAGACACACCATGCACATACAACATACCATCCATCCCATCCGTCAGCCCCAGTCTCATGAAAGGCATGTCATCCGCACAGCTGCCACACATACAGCAGTCACGCTAAGATACATGCCCATGACCAACCATGTGCCAGAAGTCAATGACGCGCACGACACACTGTGAGCAACAACACACAACATGGGCCACACCCCCGAGCACTGCAGTGATGCACATGGCACAGGGCAGCACGCACACCAAGGAGATGGGACAACTGCAATACGTTGGCTGGCACACAACCATCACTCACTCATAACGATGCGTCCAATGCCATGTCCAGTAATCACAACAGACAGCAAATATGCAGGCCATGTCAAGCATGCACACACCTCAAACCATGCACTGTCATGCTGCCACAACACATGTCACGTTCGGCACCCATGGCTCACAGCATGTACCCCAAAAGCATATCCCTCCCAAATGCGAATCTGGGGCATGGCCCCCATGTTGCCATATGCGTTCCTAAGCGTTCCATTTGAACTCCAAAAGCATATCCCCTCCCAAATGCGAATCTGGGGCATGGCCCCCATGTTGCCATATGCGTTCCTAAGCGTTCCATTTGAACCCCAAAAGCATATCCCCTCCCAAATGCGAATCTGGGGCATGGCCCCCATGTTGCCATATGCGTTCCTAAGCGTTCCATTTGAACCCCAAAAGCATATCCCCTCCCAAATGCGAATCTGGGGCATGGCCCCCATGTTGCCATATGCGTTCCTAAGCGTTCCATTTGAACCCCAAAAGCATATCCCTCCCAAATGCGAATCAGGGCATGGCCCCCATGTTGCCATATGCGTTCCTAAGCGTTCCATTTGAACCCCAAAAGCATATCCCTCCCAAATGCGAATCTGGGGCATGGCCCCCATGTTGCCATATGCGTTCCTAAGCGTTCCATTTGAACCCCAAAAGCATATCCCCTCCCAAATGCGAATCTGGGGCATGGCCCCCATGTTGCCATATGCGTTCCGAAGCGTTCCATTTGAACCCCAAAAGCATATCCCCTCCCAAATGCGAATCTGGGGCATGGCCCCCATGTTGCCATATGCGTTCCTAAGCGTTCCATTTGAACCCCAAAAGCATATCCCCTCCCAAATGCGAATCTGGGGCATGGCCCCCATGTTGCCATATGCGTTCCTAAGCGTCCCATCTGAACACCAAAAGCAAAGTACAAACCAGACCCAGTATGGGCCAGGAGCCCGCATACACCAGAGTCACAATAAGTAGGGGCACAGCAACACACCCATCGGCATTGCCAATCCGTCCCATGCCACATGTGCACAGCACACAGTCCCATTGCCAAGCACACACAACTACAGATGCTACAGCCACACACACGCCTCCGGGAAACCCATGTACGAGATTGCATGAACTGTTAATGTCAGACGACAAATACATACTTCGCCAGGTGCAACACAATAACAAATCTCATTCTCTCCACAGGTGACGAACTGCTGGATGCTGGGGATGGAGCCAGCAGCCAGCACAGCCAGCCTACAAGCCCCCAACGAGGACACACGGATCTGGAGGATCTGTCCTCCTCTTCGGACACGGACCACCAAGCAGGCCCATCTGGTGTGGCAGGGCCCAGCCGCTCCCCAGGACCCCTCCTACCCACCAACCCATCATCCAGGGCTGCTGAACATTCCCAGCCCCCTGCTGCCACTGTCGTTGCGGCCACACCCACGGTCATTGTGGCCACTACCACTGCCGCAACCGCCACCATCGCCGCACCGACCACCACCGCCGCCACCACCACCACGTCTTCGCTGGCACCAGCCCCAGCGCAGGTGGTGGCCCGGCCGACTGGATCCACCCTGGGAGCCACAGCGAGGACCATGGTGAGCAATGTGGCTAGTGGGCAGGCCGGTGGCAGCAGGACTGGTAGGAGGAGCAGGGTCAGGGAAACGCCAGCCTCCCCTGGGAGCCATGCCCTGCCTCAAATGGCCAGAGTCCTTGGGGCCTATGAAGAGGCCCAAGGACAATGGGTCCGGTCTGCTTCAGACACGCGTGAGGTGCTGGGGGTGCTGAGGTCCATGGACGCCCGTATGGGCCAACTCGTGGACCTCATGGGCCAGCTGGTGGTAGCGGTGAGGTCACTGCCAGGGACAGCAGCTCCCCTCCGCCACAACCTGCCGGGGCGCAGGGTGGAGCAGCAGTGTCCAGTTCCCCTGCGTCCACAGCCAGTGAGCACACCTCAACCACCAGCATGTCGCAAGCAGGCACCCCCTCGCAAACGTGGAAGGGGCCGTCCGAGTGGAAACAGATCTCCCGGGAGGACTTCGCACGCTCCAAACGCAAGTGAGGCAGCCAGCCAGCCTTCCGCCAGCCTTCCTTGACCAGCCACTGCATTGACTTGGACTACGATCCCACTCCACACAGCCATCTGGATGGCATGTGTGTGTTGGACTATGGACATAGAACCAGTGGGTACACCCTGAGCATCACGCAGCCATGACCGACAGCTCATTGTCACTGCACGCACCACTTCTGTCATCACCTTACACACAATCACATGTCACAGTTTGTAATAAATGCACCTTTTTCACTAACTGCTGTTTGTGCCCTGTGTTTTATTTGTACGGAATACAACGGCCACCTTGGGCGGAAAGGCACCTGATGCGTGGCATGGCAATTGAATCCGGAGGGCCTGTAGGGACCTAGGGGTGGGAGACAGAACAGGAGCACATTCAATGAGTGTGTCACACACCCATCACACAGTACATGTCAACAACTACAAGCAATGTACACACATCGCACAGAGCAATAGGGCACAATGCCACAGCCACCAACAGTGGCATACTACCCTGGCCATGGAGCGTTGACACACAGCACGCAGTGAACAAACGCCACCCTGACACAGCACACACACACCTGCACAGATACAGCCACATCAGCCGTCGTACATGGACACTCACCGTCAAGTGAAGTAGCGGGCGATGAGCTGCTGCCGCACATTACCAGCTTCCTCCTCTCCGCTGTCCTCCTCACTCGAGCTGTCCTGGTCTGCGGGCTGGGGCCCTGGTTGATCTCCGTCATCCACGATGAGGGGGATCTGCTTCCGAATGGCCAGATTGTGCAGCATGCAGCACGCCACCACTATCTGGCACACCTTCTGTGGGAGTACGCCAGCGCACTCCCGGTGCGGTCCAGGCACCTGAACCTGGACTTGAGGAGGCCAAAGGTACGCTCGACCACACGTCTGGTCCTCCCATGTGCCTCATTGTAGCGATCGTCTGCTGGGGTGCGAGGATTCCTCAATGGACTGAGCAGCCATGCCCCATTCGGGTACGCAGAGTCACCTGGGTGTGAGGGACACAGAGAACCGTTGCAATTCCAACTGGACAGGGGACAGCATCGCACAACCAGCACGCTACACCACTCCACATACTCACCGTCAATACAGGCACGATCCTGTTGCATATTGGACATCAGTCGTGGCAAGATGCTGCTGCGCATTATGTGTGCGTCATGGGCCGAGCCTGGGAACTTTGCACACACGTGGGTGATCACCATGTCCGCAAGGCACACCACTTGCACATTCAGGGAGTGCGTGTGCTTCCTGTTGCGGTACAGGTGCTCAGTGGCCTGTGGTGGAACAAGGCCGACATGTGTGCAGTCAATGGCTCCAACGACGTGTGGGATTCTGCCAAGGGCATAGAATGCACCCTTCACTGCCGCCAATTCACGAGCCCTGGGGAAGCAGATGTACCTGTTTCGGTACAGCATCATGGCTGCCAGTACATCCCTCAGCACCTTGCTGAACATGGGCTGGGACATCCCTCCTCCAATGCCCACTGTGTGCTGGAATGACCCAGTGGCGAAGAAATGCATGGCGGCCATCACCTTAGCCGTGGGGGTGACAGCAGTCGGATACACCCTGCGGGGACGGAGATGGGGTTCTAACATGGCACACAGTCGATGCAGGGTTGGCCTGTCCAGCCGAAACTTCCTAATAACCTCTGTATCGTCCATGTCCGCCAGCAATTGGTATGGGCGGTCAATGTTCGGTCTCCGCCTAGGGACAATGGCAGAGGACACATGTCAAAGCAACACGACACATAGCAATTTCGCATACACATCACTGACATGACTGAGCAAGCACATGAGCCACAGCCCAGCTGTCAAGCTGGGACGGCACGGCCACAATACACTTACACAGGTCTCCCAACAATGGCAATGGCTAGTGATACAAACCACTGCCATGTGCATGCACATGGGGATCTAGGCCCCAATGACTTGCGGGGCGTGCTGATGGGGACTGACTGCATATCCGTCAAGCGGCAACGCCACGGCAACATGAATGTCTGCTGAGCATGGAACTGCTTCCGCGGCTGGATGAGTATGGCACACGACGTACGACGATGTGGGCACAGGCTGAGCGGCCAAAACAAGTGGGACCTGTGGCACGAGGGGATATGAGACAGTAGTAGGTGTCAGCACTGCACCCTATGTACAGCACTGTACGGATCACACCTCCCGAAACATTGACAGGTGTCCACATTGACAGCCCCATGCCAAGACGGCTGTGTGCTTGCAGTCACACGTCACAGGTGAGAGGTTACATTGCACGTGCCAGGTGGCAGACGTACATAGTGGGAGCTGGCATGTGTGTGCATGTGTCTCCTGTTCAGGATCCACCAGATGGGCGCTGACTCTGTACTGACCATTGGACACAGCATGTTCCGTGGAAGGCTTGTGTGTGTGGGATGGTGGCACTGGATGTGCCTCCGTTGGGTGGGGGGCCATGCACAGGGCGGGTACGTCGATGATTGCGCATTGTTGGTCACGGTGGGTGCACCAACTAAGATGTGTTGCCCTGTGTTCAATTCCTATGTCCGCATGATGATGGACTGTAGATGTGGGCAGACTACACATTGGTCGATGTGCTGTCTATATGCATGTGCCTTCACACCAGGCACAGCTGCCCCTGCACATGTGACCCCTGCTGGACTCGCTGCTGGGTCTGTGGAGCTGATGCACCTTCTGCGCGTGGGGCGGACAGCTCTCCTCACTTCCCTCATTGCGCATGTCATGACTTTGCCGCAGGTGACATGGATCATGGAGGGCCCACATGTACGCGTGGGTAGGCTACACATGATTGTACACTGGTCGCCACCCCAGTCAGTGTTTCGAATGGGAAGGTTGTCGTGCTGGTGGTATGTTCGATGTGGCGGATGGGCGGGCCTAGGTGCGGGCTTACATTCCGGACATGGGGGTAGTTGGATTGGCGACTAGTTGCAGTACACACGGGACACGTCTCTTCCTTTCCACATCTGGGTCATCCCTTGTACTAACTGACAGTGATACAGTCATCTTCGCCCCAGCCCTCATGTCCTCCCTCGCTCCCCCAATATGCATGCTCACCTGCGAGGCTAGCGCTTGCACAGGCAGCCCCAAGCTCGCACCAGAGAGGGCAAGGAGTGTATGTGTGGGTCCAGTTGCACGAGTGGGCTGTCTCAGGGTATGATGTGTTGCGGGACGCCGTCCACCTGCGTGGTGCCCCAAATGGAGACCCGGCCTGCATGGACTATGCATCACAGTCTTCGCCTTCCGGATCCGCCACCTGCGACTCCCAGTGGCTGTGGCTGCCCTTGCGGCCAGGCCGCGTCCGTCTGTGGCTGATGGCCCACACATTCACTCTTTGGCCTCTCTGGGGAGGGCTCGGGGGTGGTGGCGCACGCGCTTGCACTTAGTCGCAATGGCATGTGGCGTGGTTGGTATGATGGGCAATGGATGGGATGGTGCGAGCCACCTCCCGTGACGTCAGTGCTGCTCGTGCTGTGGTGCGTCCCCTACACTTCCATCTGACTTGTGCCATGCTAGACGTTGAGGTTCTATTGCC